>VDFB02392144.1:33611-89304 GCA_007258455.2 Sequoia sempervirens | reverse complement strand
ACTCTTTGAAGTTTACAAGGCTCATTATTGTCTATAAATTGCAGCAAGTTGAAGAGAGTTTTATCAGAGTTTATTGCAGGTTGTGAAGAAGAATTATTGAAGGAAAAAGAATCATCCCAAGCAAGGATTGATAAAGAATTATTGTAATCTTGTTCTAAGGTTAAATAATACAAGCACTATTAATTCTGGTGGTGGAGTTTTTTCCTGAAATGGTTTCTCCATGGTATATACTGTGTCACTTCTATCTTCTGGTCTTATTCTTCTACAATTTTCTGTCTACTTCTACACATGGTAAGATGAATCTAAACATATAATCATCCACAAAGAAATTGTAACAAATAACACTTAATTAGATCTACAATCTAATAGTTTTACAAGTTTTAAAGCTACATAATTACCTCCATTTTCAATAGGTTGAAGAACCTCCCAAGGTTTCTTCCATTCTTCCCTTAAGGGAAGAAAAGAAACCTATGGTTGATAAACCTGCTCCTACACAATCACAACTTGAAAATTGAACGAAAAAGAACTGAAATGCTAGAGAGCATAGGTGTAGATGTCATGATATTGCTTGTTTTTTACAAGAAAAAGAAGAAAATTAAATTCCACTTACCTCAAGTAATGCATGATGATTCTCCACCTTTGTCGAAACAAGAAAATCTTAAACCTCGACCACAACAAGAACACAAACCTTCTATGGATATTCTTATTATAGCTTCCGTTGTGATAAACTTAGATGATGATAATGAAACTACTAAAATTGATGAGGAAGTGCATAAAGAGTTAAATTTATTTTTTTCCTCTTCCATGAGATTAAATGATAACAATTATGAGTATCCTCCAACAAAGAGTGATCCACCATGTGTTGAACTTGGTGATTGTCCTAGTTTAGCACTTGTTGTTTTCCCTTTGGCTATTTTTCCACCTTTCGCATACGATGAACAAGATTGGGATGCATGAAACTTGCTATAGGTTGACTCGCATGTGCCTTACTAGTCTTGTCTTTTTTTATTTTCATGGTATTTATCTGATTGCATGTGTGTAATGTGATTCATCGTACTGTTATGTTTGATGTGTCTTCATGTTCATTCCTCTATTTGTATCTACATTCTTCTATATGTCGTAAACCCTTTATCTTTTCTTTTGTCATGTGTTTTCCTTTTGGGGATGACACAAGGCGTTGAGACATTTAGGTCTCTTCCATTTTGACCCAAAATATTTTCTTTTTTTTTGCTCTCTATGTTTCATTCTTCCTGTTTGATGAGTTATTTGGGGAATGATGACGTTTACGAGCTCTATCATATCATTGTAGCAAAGACATACACTAACCCCAAATCTGTGGATCCCTTATATGATTTTGGAATTTCATTTTTGGGGCAACCCCTTCCTTTTCATGACGTAGCTTTATTTGGAAACATATGACTTGGCATAGGGCTTTCCAAATAAGCTCTCATGTCTTCTTTATTGTTTAGCATTTTTCGTTTGCTACTTTAAATTAATTTCTCACACCGTGATGTTAGGAATTTCCTTAAAGTGGGGGCATACATTGGCATTATCATTTTGGAGATCTTGGACTATATCTTATGTTTCATTGAGCAGTCTTCTTACTTCTTGTGACGTGTCTTGTTCTTGATGGTGTCATTGGGTTTGATGTCCTCCAAGAGTGTGACCTTTCTTGGCATACAAATTTCCTCTTAGTGGTGATACTATGCATTGGATTCCCTAAGTTGTGAATCTTTTATCCTAGACTTGTACTCTCTTGGAGACATTAGGCACGATGTTCCCTAAGAGAAGACCTTACATGAACTAAGAAAAACCCCTTTGAACATGTCTTATCCTATTTGTATTTTTTTCATAAGTGTTTAGCATAATACAACTTGCTAATCTTATGAATCTCGAAGTTTCAACCCCTTTTCATGGCCACCAAGCATAAAACACTTTTCTTTCCTATGGTGCCTTGTTTGTTCATAAGTGCTTAGCATAACACAACTTGCTAAGCTTTATGAAGCTGAAAGTTTGTACTGTGTGGTGCCTTATTAAATTTATTGGAGGTAATAACTTTGGTACAGTGCGGGAGCCTAATAAGATTCTCTTATTTTCCACTCTTGGGGGCTCACCTAGTGGACAACAGATTTCACTAGTGTATGTGAGCATGCATTGTTGTTTACATAGTGGACAACGATTTCCACTTGTAAATTTTTTTGGACAAATAGTTGAGGCATGATCCACATTGTATTGGACAATCAAGGTTTGATCCACCCCTTTCTTTTTATCTTTTTCTTTGGAATTGTATGATTGAGTATCTTGTCATTGTTGCATACATATATATGTTTCACATAAGCATGTGTCTCTTTGTTCCTTTGTTGGTTTTTCCATGAGATCTTAAATCTTGGAGGCTTGATCACCTTCCTTGATCTTTTCCATTTTATCCTTCAAAAAATTGTACAATTAGACCTCTCTTCATTGTCTACTTTAGTGTGAGTTTGATGCAAGGTCATCCTCTCACTAAAGTGGGGGCTAAATGTAGTGTAGAAAACTGTAACCCTTTACATTTTCTCACTTATTTGGGCCCTCCTATTTAAAATGGACTTAATAATTCCTTATTTTAGTGTTGTGAAATGTACCCCTTTACATTTACACACTTATTTGAGCCATCTTAATTAAATTGAGCTTAATTATGCCTTAATTAGCCCTTTAATTCATTTACAAGGCCTATTTAATTACATTTTTCAAAGGGGAAACCCGACAATAATTAATGCCTAAATATAACACTTTACATTGAGTAATGTGTGTTCTAGGTATAGGGACTTGGGACCCATTCGGGTGAATGGGTCCTCCCTAGACCTTTGGACCTAAATTTATATTAGTTTTTTAGTAGTATTTTAACATCTTCAAATCAATTATTCAATTTTGGCTTGTGATATTTGAATATCAGGAAATTAAGGATACATATCTATAAATACAAGGTCATTTCAAGTTTCACCTATAATTTTTATGTGACTTCACAAGAGCTAAAGTTGATGATTAATGGCATTCAAGAGAAAATATATCATAGATTTATTACAACATTCAAGATTTATTCATCATGTCAAATTCTTCTTGTGTCATGCATGTTTTTGGAGCTAACATTGTTATTTAGGTTTCAAGATCAATTCAAGCATTTCAAGTGTCAAGATCCACATCCAATTAATCCATTTCATGAAAGTTGTAGTTCTTCTAAGATCTCAATTATCATGGTTTCTACAAGGGTTTGTTGAATGGTAATATAGCTTTTTTCATTCTTCATTCCCCCTTTCATTTCATTATTTCAATTCAAGGTTTGACCAAGGCAAACCCCCATTCACTCAAAAAGAAACATTTTTCTCTTTTATGTATGTGATTGCAGATTTAGGCTAAAGAAGGCTTGGAAAAATTTTGAAGCACAAGATTTACAAAGTTGTCAAAGTTGCAAAAGTTTTCAAAGTTGTTGCTAAATCACGGAATCTAACCTATAGATCATATTTCAGACTTTTTGGCACTGAAACCTAGACAAATCATAAGCTACAAATTTGCACCAAAGGCTCCCAAAAGATTGTTGAAATCCTTGTGCTTGGACCCATTTGCCGATGGGTGAATGAGTCTTAGGTCAACTTCCAAAAATCACTTTTGGTGATCGGTACACATTTTTTTCCCTTCTTAGATCTACATTCTATTTTTTTGGTTCTACAAATATTGAGCTCAATCTTCAAGTTTCAAGTGTTAGATTACATTTTAGTGTTGATTTTCTATTTTTATTTTTTCTCCCCAAAGTGTTGTTTGACCTTGACCCCCGTCCTTCAGTTGTAAGGAAATATGAATATTCTCACATTGACTTGATTCACCTAAGGGTCTATAATCAATTCTTTGTGGGGATCTAATTTCCTAATTAAATAAAGGAAAATAAGTTCCTCATCACATTACATTTTAATCCATATATTTAATAGTAACACCCATTTTTCTTCATTTCAGAGGATATCACTGAACCTATGCTAGAGTGAAAGGATATAAAGGACTTAGTGACACAATGGAGATTAGGAATCAAATCCACCACCTAGCCCATTCTAAGTCCAAAAGAAGGAGAAAATCCAAATCTTTGACAAGAAAATATGCAAGGCTTATAAGGTCAACCTATGATGTAGCATGTAGAATTCAAGTTTGGGCCTTGGTGTCATTTTGGGTCTAGGCTGACTAGTTTGACCTTTTGGGTGGGTAGCATATAAAACTAGAAAAACATTTCAATTGTAATTATCCATGTTATGTTATCGTATCTTATATGCACTTTGTGTTGAAGTGATATTTTGTGGATGAAAACCCATAGAATATTGTGATCAATAGATGAATACAATATTGTGATAGGAAATTTTGTTAGGCATATGGGTTTATAAGGTTAGAAAATAATAATTGTTCTCTTTCCAAAAACTTAGATTCATCAAGACAAAATAGGTTTTGAGTTACTCACTAAAAGACAAAAGTGTGCTCATAATACTATATCGAGGAATTTGTCAATCTTGAAATATACACACACAAGTATTTTGTACCCTTCCTCAACTTTTGGTCTACTTATCAAGTATAAGTAATCCACCCTTGGACTTATTTTTAGTATCAATGTCATTTATATTTGTATCTTAGTTTACTTATGTTTTATGAGTAGAGTCATAAAACCTCGTCATTAGATCTCTACATTTGTGTATTGGTAAAATTCTTCATTCACCAAACTACCTACATACACTAGATATCCATGGGATCAAGGTATGATAAAATTATGTGTAAATATCTAAACATGTTTGATTCTATGTTTTAAGTAAGCATAAATGAGTATGCAACCCTTTCTCTAGTTTGATTTCTCTAAATAGTTCTTCATCAATTTCCACCCACTCAAATGAAATAAAAATAAATAAAATAAACTACTTCAAAAACACACTCTAATAAGGTTTTTGGCATTAAGTTTTGATTGTGAATAGTTTCATGTTTACCTAGAATGCAAGATTGATTTGGGGTATATCTTCCATTCACTCAAACTATTAAGGTTTAGTTTTTTTTAATCCCTATCAATTTAAAGGGATGATACCATAAACATCGTTATCAAAGCTATGTTAGACCATAGATATAGTAGTTCAAGTATGATAACATGACCTGTAAACATGTACTAAAGGCACTGTGGATACCAAACATTACTTGTGGTTTTTTTTGTTTTGCATATTGGGTGTATAATACTCAATACCTAAGAAATCACTTTTAAAAAAAATACAATTTAAAATTAATCAATACAATAGTTACTTTACTCTCAATTAGTTTAATTCTTATCACAACTAACTAACATGATAAACTAGACCGCTTAACCATGTTAGATACACATAAATGTACAAAAAAAAATTGTTCATAAGCATAACAATTCAACTAAAATTCAATATGCCTCAAACAATACTATGCAAACTTACCATCTATTGAAAGTGATGTATAAGAATTCATAGATGTAATATCTAGTGTTTTCAACAACTGCTAAATCTACCTCTAAATCAACATAATAACATACCCTATTGAGTTTATCATTTCATATCTCACTCCATATTCAAGTGATACTAATCTACTTGCTCTATTTGCTAATAGATCAAGCTCAATGTAAAAACAATATTGAAATCAAAATAAAAGCAATTAATTTATGTTGGAAAGATAGGGGTGGATTCATGTTAAGGGGCACCAAGGATAATTATACATTTGATATTATAGAGGGTGGATTATTTTCAAGTAAACTACCTTATAAAACAATTACCATTTTTCTACTCTAATAATCCATTACTTTTAAGGTGTAAACATTCACATCTTATCTTTAGAGTCTCAAGTATACATTTGACATTATAGAGGGTGGATTATTTTCAAGTAAACTACCTTATAACACAAATTACCATCTTTCTACTCTAATAGTCCACTACTTTTAAGGTGTCAACATTCACATCTTATCTTTAGAGTCTCAAGTATACATTACTACTAACAATACTATGCAATGTCTATCGATGCAAGCAATATCCTAGTAATCACATACTAAAATCATGACATTCATAAAAGATGGATTGATCTCCTAAAGAGAGTCCTTAACTAACATCACATAGTCCTCACATATATATATATATATATATATATATATATATATATATATATATATATATAACTCCTTATATATATATATATATATATATATATATATATATATATATATATATATATATATCTATATATATGGGAAGTACTTTACTATATAGAACAAGGTTTTCATTGATTACAATAAAGAGAACTTTAATGATCATGTGTATGCCCCTTCAATTTTGATTTCTCCATAAGACACAATTAATTAAAGATATTTTAAGATATGTCAAATAATATACAAGAGCATTTATTAGTAGATTGATAATAAAAGCCACCATTAAATAAGCATAATTATAATCATGCAATAAACCAATAACTAAAAATAAACATGAATGTACATATCTATATCCAAATCTTAATATATAAGAATCATAGCTAGAAAAGTAAATCATGTGAGGCATACAAATTAACTACATACAAATTAACTATAGATAGAATCAAAGATATGATTATTTCCCCAAGCATAGGTATGATATTGGTGAGACAACTTGCAAAGGCCCAATTTTTTTTTGTAAAAGTATAATAAAAGGACCAACTAGTATGAGGAATACTCCCAAAAATGTTTCTACACTTAAATTTAAGGAAATTAATGTCAATTTCATGCTCTATGGACTTCAAAATTCATAAATCATGAACATATGAGCATATGCCAACAAAGTTGTATGCACACTAAGAAAATCTCACAATCTTCTTTCAAATTTTGTCTTAAGAAAATGCTCCAATGACACCTTTCCCTTTCCCCAAACTAATTATCTTATCTAAAAAATGTACAATTGTATATGCATGCTATTGTCATTATTTCTCTTATGAGTCAAAAAATGCAATAGTCAAAGTAGTCTATACCAATATGGGAGCTTAGTAACAAGGTGTCAACATCCATTAAACATAATAGAAGCAAATTTATTGGTAGAGAATATATCTGGAAGTACTCTAGTGGAATTGAATGCAAATGTTGATACACAAACAAGCATGTGGGTTGTTTGACAACATTCCTCGAATAACTATGGTCTCATGGACTATGATGGTGCAGGATATGCACAACATAGATAGCTAGATTTTCTTCTAAAGTGTGAATTGTTAAAAGATACCTTGATTTCCTTCTTTTGTATTATCATTACTAAATCAAATTTAAAACATCACACAATATAAATATGTATTGATTTAATCTATAAAAAATAATATAGGATTTTTGGAATGAAAAAGTACACAAAGAAACTAAAAATAGAATGTGTGCACTTAGTATGTGATTAATTTGATTGCATAAATGAGACGAGGAGACAACAAATGTCTAGTGAAATTTTGGGCATTGTCAGATATTTGTTATAAAGTGTATGTTGCTAATTTGAGTTGGGAAATACAACCTATTATGCCTTGCATACACGCCCCAACTTTTCCCTTGGAAAAGTCAGGACCCCCTTTTCTTCTTTTTATTTTCATTTTCTTTGTCTCTATCGGATCCAGATATCGGACCAGAACTGAAACATAAAACTTTCTTAGGTTCTTGTTCCTGGTTCCATTTTGATCTCAGTTCCCCTCCTTCACCTTTGGGTGTCATTCGGGTTCACGTCCCATCTCGTCCTCATCTTGTTCCCCGACCCATTTTTGCTTCGTCTTGATTTTCGTCATTGCCTCTGTTCATTTTTTTTGGTTGTTTCATTCATCTTGGTCCCTGTCTTTTCATCTTCGGCCTCGTGTCACTTGTTTCTAGTTTCGGGTATGTGCAGGATCTTCGTGGAAAAAACAGGCCCTTAAGTGGCAAAAAATTTAGAAAAATCAGAGTTAGGCAACTTGACATAAAAATTTGAATAAGTTATCAATATTATTGCAAAAATATGTAAGAATACAATTTGTAGAAAATTGAATATAGTTTCTAAACTACTAGGTTTGTTATAAAAAAAAAATCTATTTGGTGAAAGTTTGAAATTTCAATGTAGTGGTACTTAAATTTCAGTGAAAAAATAAGAAGTAGGTGTATGTCTGACCACCTTAACCACAATAAAATGATAATATTTTTTTATAATAATTTAGATATAAGTAGAGGACTCATGCCCCGATGTGATGCATATTTTTTTGTAACTTTTTTCCAAGTAAATAATTAATTATGATTTTTTTATTACAACTTTTAAAGAAATATAAAAACTCATCTATCTGACCACCTTAACTTGGTCAAAAATTCATGAAAATCAATTTTTATTTTATTAATCTGACAGTATGTGAAGCATAGAATGTGACGCATGTTTTGGATTTAAAAACTGTGATACCGTTTGAAAGCTATAGATGTTTTTCAATTAGCCTATCAATCAGGACTTTAGTCATAATTTGAATAGAAAATGAATAATAATTACTTATTAAATTCAAAGTAAAGAATAATTTATATCGGTGGAAAGTTGAGAATATCCTTTAAAAGCCCTTTTCATTTCATCAATTTTGAGTAAAAATATAGTCGTCAACCACATACCCATCATATTGCCACTTTTTGGCCCATCATAATCCTACACATACCCTTCATGTCATTCATTTTGATCCTGCATCATTATCTCGTATTGGAATCTTGAAAAAAAAAGATATAAAATATTAAACTCAAAAAAAAATACAAAAGAGAAATAGTGGAAAAACACAAAAAAAATCTTTTATTTTTAAAAAAGGATTTTTGAATAATAAATAAGTAAACTTTAAAATTAAATCTTTTTTTCTAAATTTAAAAACATTTAAAATTAAAAGTTTTAATATATATATATATATATATATATATATATATATATATATATATATATATATAATAACAATATAACTTTTTTATGTTTTAAATATTTGAAAAGTTTGTGAATAAAAAAATCTTAATTCATAAAAATAAATTATCACTAGTGCTAATGCAACCCATGGTGAACTTTCCTTGGACCCTGTAGAAGAGATTGAGGCAACTTTTGATGAGAATATCACAAAGGGGTGGATTCAAAATCCCTTCAAGCCCAGAAATGGGCTTGGAAGGCCCAAGAAATATGGCCTACCCCTGTCTGTAGGAAAGGAGCCCAATTTGAGTAAAACCAAAAGAAAAAAGACCAGCTTCATTGCACAATCCCCGGTGGCTACCGGTGGCTAAAAGACCCGAGGGGGAGGAAAAACTCCCTAAATGCTTTGAGTTATTCTAGAACAGTGAAGAGGATACCTCCATGACTGTTGACAATGAATCTTAACCTTATTTCATGGAATGTTAGGGGATTAGAATCCTCTGATAGAAAGTATATTGTTAGGAGGTTCGTGAACTTGGAGGCCCAGAAGGATTTTTTTCTCCTCTAGAAAACCAAGGCAACTGACGTTTTACTTGATGTGAATATGAAGTTCATATGGAAGGATTCATCCTACCTCACTGCCAATCATGAAAAGGGTCGAGGGGGTGCAACCATCCTTTTCTCCAATAAATAGAAACAATTTGTAAGTAATCAAAGAATTTCACCCTGCAATAGGGTAGTGTGTTTAACCATCAATAAGGAAGGGGATTGTTTTGGGGTTTGTTCAATCTATTACCCAAATGATCATAGGGAAAGAATCATGCTGTGGAAATGGTTAGCAACCTTGCTATAGGTACCTTGGGTGATTGGTGGTGACTTTAATATGGTTGAGAAAATTGAGGACAAGTGGGGTGGCATTGACATGTCCTGGAAAGGGGTTGAGAAACATTTCTGGTTGAGATTCAAAATTAAGTTCAGGCTCCTTGACCCTTTGGAAAGAAGAAAAAAAGAGTGCCAGAATGTTTGGTTCACTTGGTGCAATTCCCAAAAAGGTGATAGAGGGATCTATTGCCAGCTAGATAGGTTCTATGCTAACAAGGAAACCTTCAGGTTTCTCCTAGATGATTCTAGGTAGCAATTTTTTGTTTACCCTTACACTCTGTTTGATCACCATCCCATCAAGACTAGAGTGATCACTTTCCATGATAGGCGAAACAAGTGACCAAAGCAATCAAAGTTCATTTTGAATGCTAGCCTTTTGTAGGACAGTGACTGCAGAGATGGAATTGTTTCCATTAGAGAAATCAGCAAATGGATCCTTCAAGATTTGAGTGCAGTTGAAAGATGGAACAACAATGTTGAAGCCTAGACAAAACTTCTCCAAACAATTGGCAAGAAGTGGGCTTTGGATGCTAGGAAAGACAAAAATCAACTGCAAGAAAGATTGATAAATTTTGAAACTTTTTGTCAGTCTGATCCTAGCAACATTAGCTATAATGAAGAGCTTGTTTTGGCCAAGGACAAACTCAGGAGTTTGCAAGCCCATAAAACTAGGGGCCTCAAGATAAGAGCTAAGCTTAACTGGTTGAATTATGGCGAGAAAGGTTCTAAGTTCTTTTTTAACTACTTAAAGGAGAGAAGCTACAAAGAGAAAGTTGGACAAATTTGGGAAGATGGAAATCTCTTCTCATCCCAAGAAGATATCCTAAAGAAATTCCATGATTACTACAAGAAAATATTTACGTCTGAAGATAATGGGGAAAATAGTAAGGAGCCTAGATGTGACATTAAAAGGATCATTCCTAAGAAAATCAGCAAGGAAAATTTTTCCAGACTAGCTGTTTAAATAACTAAGGAGGAAATCTCTAGAGCCATTCACTCCATGAGAAATGATAAGTCCCCTGGCTGGGACAAAATTTTAGTTGAGTTCTACAAGACCTTTAGTGAATGGATTAGTGAGGATATGGGATGTGCAGGATCATCATGGAAAAAATAGGCCCTTAAGTGGCAAAAAATTCAGAAAAATCAAAGTTAGGCAACTTGACATAAAAATTTGAATAAGTTACCTATAATATTTCAAAAATATGTAAGAATAGAATTTGTAGAAAATTGATTGTAGTTTCTAAACTACTAGGTTTATTTTTATTTTTTTAAATCTATTTGGTGAAAATTTGAAATTTCAATGCAATAGTACTTAAATTTCAGGGAAAAAATAAGAAGTAGGTGTCTGTCTGACCACCCTAACCACAATAAAATGATACTATTTTTTTAAAATATTTTAGATATGAGTAGAGGATCATGTCCCGATGTGATGCATATTTTTTTGTAATTTTTTTCCAAGTAAATAATTAATTATGAATTTTTTATTGCAACTTTTAAAAAATATAAAAACTCGTATGTCTGACCACCTTAACTTGGTCAAAACTTCATGAAATTTAATTATTATTTTTTAATCTTATATTATGTGAAGCATAGAATGTGACACATCTTTTGGATTCAAAAAATGTGATATCGTTTGAAAGCTATAGATGTTTTTCAATCAACCTATCAATCAGAACTTTAGTCGTAATTCAAATAGAAAATGAATAATAGCTATTTATTAAATTCAAAGTAAATCATAATTTATATTGGTGGAGAGCTAAGAATCTCCTTTAAAAAACTTTTTCATTTCATGAATTTTAGGTAAAAAAAAGTCGTCAGCCACATACCCATCATATTGCCATTTTTTGGCCCATCATGATCCTGCACATACCCATATTCTCCAAGTTTATCAGGAGGATCTTGAACAAGGATCCCTGGGCAAGAGCATCAATAAAGGTGTCATTAAATTGCTCCCCAAAGGGTGAGACAAAACTCTAATAAAAAAATGGAGGCCTATTACTTTACTGAATGTATCCTACAAAGTTTTAGAAAAAATTATCGCTTTAAGGCTTGTTGATATCCTCCCGAAGTTTATAAACAACACTCAAATTGGTTTTATTAAAGGCTGTTACATCTTGGAAAAATTTATCACAAGCTAGGAGTCAATGCAGTGGTCGAAGCATTCTAGGAAGAACTCAGCTATGCTCTTACTTGATTTCGAAAAAGCCTATGACCAAGTGGAATGGGGTTTTTTGAGGGATACACTGGAAGCTTTCAGATTCCCTTTGGATTTCTGCAATGCAGTTGATACCTTATTGGAAGATGCTACTACCCAAGTGGATGTTAACAGTGGTCTCTCTGAGGAAATCCCCTTGGGGAGATCCATTAGGAAAGGTTGCATGTTAGCACTGAACCTCTTTTTCATAGCCTTTGATGCCTTGCATTACCTACTAAGGGACCAGACTCTTTGACCAAAAGTTAAGGGAATGACTCTCTTCATGATTAGAGTGAGCTAATCAATATTCAGTTCACTGATGACACTGCCATTTTCTTGTGCTTGAAGAAAAGAATCTTTGAATCTTGATGGAGAAATTGGATATGTTATGTAGAGCCTTTGGTGCTAAAATCTCAATTGCTAAATTTAGCTTCCTGGGATGGGATGAATCCCCTCCGAGTTGGTTGCAAAATTATGAATTCCAATGGGGGGCAAATTAGCAGGTAGGGTACTTGGGAATCCCTTTTGCTGTCAATCCCAATCTAAAGGATTTGTGGCTCTAGCTAAGTGAAAATTTTGAAAAGAACCTGAGTCGCTGGAATAGGAATTATCTCTCACTTGCTGGTAGGATCCAAGTTTGCTAGAAAATCTTGTCCTCCTATAGCATTTGTTTCGCCTCTGTCTGGTTTTTCAGTGGGTATCAGGTCAATGTTGTTCAAAAGAGAATTAGAGGTTTCCTTTGGTCTGATGGAAAAGGAAAGAGTAAAAAGCACTCTGTCAAGTGGGAATGGTGTTGCATTGATAAGTTATAGGGTGTTTTTGGGCTCAAAGATCTCAAAATGCAAGGCATTTCCCTGGCCGCCAAATGGATTGCAAAAGTAGTATATGGTGGTGAACCATGGAAAGTGTTAGTGAGGAATAATATAAGTATGGCCACACCCAAGCACACCAAGTCCTAGAAGAAGCTACTCCTTTGTGATATTCTCATGAGCAAGTACCCAATGTCCCTTGCTAGTTCCATGGTATTCAAAAGTCTTTGGAAAGCCTGGGAGTTGGTTAAGCATAAAGTTAAATTTAAATATTGTAGTATCAAAGGTGATAATAGCATTAGCTATCAGTCTTATTCTTCTCTCTGGTGGAATTTGGAACACAAGGGGAAACCCCTCACCCTGTTACAAGGGTGCTCTACTAAGAAATGGAATTTGTGCGAGATCCAAACCTTCCAGAACATAGTGGATAATGGTTTGCTCAAGTCTTGGGATAATTTAGCTGGTGAGTTCAACTTAAATTTCAATACTGTTAGAACTTATAACATTGTTTCTAAAATTTGCAAAAATGTTAACTTTCCTTGTGATTCTGATGTTGCTCTTGATGTTGATAATGACATTGTTTGGGAAGATGGTACTCTTTTGATGGAAACTAAAGCCAAAGTTGTTTACAAGTTGCTAACTAGCAACATATCTGTTAAGGAACATTTTAATAAGTACTGGAATGCGAATTTTACTGATAATAATTGGAAAAAGATCTTCTCATCTCTCTGGCATGATATCACAGAGCCCAAAAAGGCCTATTTTAGGTGGCTACTTCTTTTACAAAAGCTTTCGTATAAAATAAATCATATTGATGCGGATTTGTGCAGTATTTGCAGGACTCCATAATCCATAATGCACATTTTTTTTTACTGTTTATATGCTAAAGAGGTTTGGAATATATTTTGTAGTGAGCTAAAATTTTGGAATTCTAATGGCAATCTAAAATAGTATGACATATTGTTCACCAATAAGAACCTTAAAAAGGAAATGCTTCTCTTTTGCAATTGTCTTTCTATTGAAATTATTTGGCATATTTGGAGGGTAAGGAATGAAGAGAAATTTCAAGATAGGAGAAGGGGGCTTACTGATTCTAATAAGATACTCACCTTCTTATATATTGCCATGCAGGTTACTGCATCTATGGAGACCTCTATGGCCAAGTTCATGAAGTTACTCATGGATAGGGTCGTGATGATGAACAAAAATGAGGTCAAGTATAGCCACACCTGGTACCACCAACAAGAGGACTCAGAGACCTTCCTCAGGGCACTAAGAGAATTCCAAAGAGTCTTCAACGATGCTTCTGCAAACAACAACCAGGTTTGGAATTTGAATATGCCTCAAATTAATAACATCTAGCAATTGCAGTCTAGATGAAGGTTTCATGTCCGAGGCTTTGAATTCTCCCAGTGCGGATTCAGTGGGTAGAAGATTATAGAGGGGTCTTTGATACCGAAATTGTTGTTTACTTTTAGCTGATGGCTTTATATAATCATTGGTTGTTGTTTGTATGGTACACCAAATGATTTTTATGTTTCTATTCCCGTGTTGTATGGGATTATTATGTAAGCCCATCTGATGTAGCTTAGTCTGTTTCCTTACCATCATTTGTTATTTTTGTTTATACCAAAATTTTGGCTTGATTGCACAGTGAATGTAGTCTGAGGCTGCTACGTTGAGGCATGTTCAGGCAGGTTCTTGTAACTCTTTGATACTCTATTTTTAATTAAAAAAAATCATAAATTTTTTTTTAAAAAATCTTTTAATATTTAAAAGATTTTAAAAAATAAATATTTTTAAAAATATTTATAAAGGGGTTTAAATAAGTTTCATGATGGGAATAATCCAAATAAATTCCCACTCGTTAAAAGAAAGGAAAGGTAAAGCCAAATAAATTCCTCTCGAAGCGCGGGCGCGGGAGGAACGTTGAACTTGGGTAAATAAATAAAAAATAAAGTTCCATGTTCAGGATTTGTCCCAACTCTGATCCCGCACAAAAGAAAATCATGAAGAAGTGGAACCTAGAACAGACTTGGAACCGGGTACAAAAAGATTCACATTCAAAAACAATTCTGACCCTGCCTGGTGCTTGCTCCTGCTCCACTCCCGACAGCCACAGTGGAGATGCAAGAGTGCAGCGACCGTTCAGATCCCGCGCCAGACATGGAAACCGGGGCGAATCTTGGAACAAAATGAGGTCAAGTTTCTGGTTTTGTTTTCATCCCGCTCTCGACACTCCCTGGTTCAGGTTTGAACTTGACTCCGAGCCTGCCAATAAAGCAAAATGTTCAAGCATAGCAAGGTGCATGAACTATTTTCATGTTGGGGTTGTCAAGTCTAAATTTTCGTTCCCACCTTTCAGTGAATTCGTTCAGCTGTTTAGAATTTCGGATGTGTGTTTTAACTCCAAGGAGGCCTTGCAGAGAGGACATTGTAGAAACATTTAGCACATAATCCCGGAGACTGGTAAACTCTTGGGTTTTTATCCACACGCAACCAGCCTCCATCATTCCCATCTCCTGCGCCTCCATCAATATATTCATGCCAAGATCAAAAGGGGTGTGAACAACAAAAACACTTGATTCTATTGATTTGAGTTTATACAACTCTTCCCTTATTGTTTGTTTCTGTGCCCAAGATGTAAGCATCGATGTGTATACAAGTTCAGATTGGAGATTTTGAAGGAAGTCGCGCAACGTGGACATGGCTCCAGAACCAGAATCATGGTCTGAGTGAAGAAAGTGAAATTCTTCTCCAGTCGTAATGCTTAACCAGGGTTGCAATGGCTTTCATCTGAATGCGATCACTCTGTTCCATGCGAATAAAATATGGGAATCTCTATATGGAGAGAGCGGGACTTGAATAAGATAATGACTAGGAAATAAGGCACATGAACTGTTTTACAGAGTGTCCAAAGAGATGTCAACTCATGTAATGCCATGATTGCGAAACATTGACAAGGCAACATCTGCATTGTTTGACAGAATGCCTCACAAGATGTTATCTCAAGGAACGCCGTGATTGGCGGATCTACACAAAGAAGATATGTGGAAAAGGCTTTAGAGACATTCGAGTGAAATGATGGCAGATCACAGAATGGACCCGAAAATATGGAGGCCAGGTCAATGTGCATGAAGAGTTTTACAGAATGCCTCAGGGTAAGATCATATCCCACAACCTTTACCAGCATTGCGCGGGCTGTTTACATAAAGAATTTCAAAGAGATTTCATCTCATGGAATACAGTATTTGCAGAATATGCACAAAGTGGAAGAAGGACAAGGAACATAAATTATTGGGTAGAATGCCTCTAAAATGTCATCTCATGGAATGCAATTTGCAGACAAAAGGCCGAATTCCACAATCTCTATCAGCATCCTTCCGGTCGCGCCAATGGGAATGTTTTTGTTAAATGTTGTAGTTGTAACTGCCAAGGTATACGGGTTTGCAAAGTATGGAAGCACAAACCAATATGTGTACATATCGTTGAACAGAAAGCCTCACAAAGATGTTATCTCATGAAGTGAAATGCTAGTGGGATATCCATCAAAATGGGTCTGATGAAGGATTTCTCAAACAAATGGCATTTTTTAAGTTAAATTTTGCATTGCCTGTAACGAAATAGAGGGAATTATGTCAGAGGTTGAAGTTGCAATTGCTCTAGTTTTGTGGTTACAAAAAAATGAGAAACAGGCAGATAATCTAAAATTAATTAATTAGTTTGTTGATCTTATTAAAATCGTTGATTTTGAGAAATAAAATGAATTAATTAATTTTTGCATTTGTTATTTGAAGAATTAATTTAGTGCATTTGTTGTGTTTTGCAGATATTGTTGAAGTTCAAAAAGCATGTGAGGATAATAAATCTATACATAAATGATTTTAGTGTTATTTTATTTTGTTTTGATGAGCTAAAATAACATTGGTTTCAAAGGAAGATTTAAGGGATTATTTCAAGAGTGAAATTTAAATTTGAAAATCATCTAATTGAAATAATCTGAGTTTGATTAATTTTCAAAATTAACCATTAATCAATTAATTTTATGAACTAATTAATATACTTTATGTTCACAGGTACTTTTGAGGGATGGAAGGATAAAGTCTTTAAAGCTTGTTTACAAAACTGTCGTGCAAAAAGAGAAGATATTTTCTAAAAGAACCATCAAACTCGAGAGAAGACTGAATGCTTGGTGGACCCACTTGAGTTCATTTCTGGAAAAGGAGGTTGTTGCTAATCATGCAAAGAAGTAACTTAGAGTTGAAACTGCAAGTTGGAATTTTGAACTGAAAGATGCAGCTGTTAACTAAAGTCAAACTGAGAGCTGAAACAAAAAGTGATCTTTTTGATTTAATTGTATTCACAAAAAGCTACAGCTTTTTGATGTTTCAGTTCTGGAGGAAATTATGTAATATTGAACTACAAATTGTTAAATCAAGCTCATTGTAAGGGGTTAGACACTTAGGGAAATAAGTGAAGTTTTTTACAGATTAGCTGATTAGAGTTTTGCAGTAGGATAGGTCATTCATTTTTCTTATTTTCTTAGTTTAGATGGAGGTAATTTGAAGACATCGGTTTCTGTACACTAGTGATCTTGCCATATTTGTAAATGTTGCTTATCTGTTTCATTGACAGTAGAAGTAGCCAAACTTAAACCTGCTTTAAGTTATGCTCTAGAATGATGTTTGTTTTATTAATTATTTGATTTGGAAAGTTTTCAAGGAATGGAGTTCTATCTTTTCTTTTGTTCAAATTATGGTTTGAAATCTACTATTAATATTTGCATTGTGAATGAATGGCTTTCTATTAATTACAGGTTGATTTATTTTATAGTTCTAGTTTAGGAATTCCTTGAAAGGTAATAGGTCTGATTAGTTGAATGAAACAACATTCTTTTCTTTTTGTGTCCCTAATCTATCTTTTGTCTTTTTTTATACCCCTTGTTAGAGTAGGTTTAGATAGAAGTTCGATCCTACAACAATCGAGAAGCTCAATAACTAGTAGGCCCCTTGAATATTACGGTTGCATTGACCATTGAATAACATCAACATAGTTGAGAACCAACTAATAGGATCTTGGGAGTTAAATTACTATATGTTGTCTTTGTTTTTTAGGAGAAAGAGAATAGATATAATTTTTTTAATGTTGTTGTGTTGTTTTGGAAATCAACACAACCCCTCCTAAGAAAAGGTGTCTTTGTCTCCAACAAATCCATAAATTTTACAATTTGTTTGCCTCCAATTCTTATTCTTGTTCTTGCTTGTAGAATATTGACATTGACTATTGACAATGAGATAGTTTGAGATGAATTTGACATACAAGGGTGAACAAGTGTTTTATAGAAGATTTTTTGTGTGTGTTCCTTACTAGGAGTATTCTAGCCTTCAAAAAGCACTATTAGATAGATTCAAAGTGTGCAAAAATGATGGTCACTATATCAAACCTTAGGGACAAAACTAGAAAAAGTGGTGTATGAGGATGTGATGGATACAAAGGGATATAAAAAATGGGCATAAGAGGATTTTCAAGTGAGGAAAAGAGTGTTTGTCTTTGAGGGAAATAGAGTGAGTTTGTAGATTAAGAGTTTAGCTATGAATAGAGAAGTGGGTTCCTAATGGATCTCTAGTGGTGGAATAGAATAAAAATGTGTTAAATAGCCAAGGGGAATAAAAAATGCAAAATATCCATGGCTTGGTAGCTCTAAGGGGTATCCACAGCTTTAGATCTTTGACATTCACCTTGTTTCCTTATTTCTCTTATGATGATCCTATAATTTAACTTGTGTTGGAAGATGAATGATGATAACAAGTTTTCTAATTTGTATCTCATGAATGGTTGGAGGGAAAAAGAGGTTTGAAAAATATCCTATAGTAATTTTTCAACAAAATGATTGTGGAAAACATAGTATGTTCCAAGATAGGAAGGGATAGGAAACTTGAATTTTCAAAATTTGAGAATGGGGGCTACTACACATGGGAATAAGTGTTTGTGCATGGTGAAGGACCCAAGTTTTAGGGGTTATCTATCAAGAGGTTCCTCAAGATAAGACTACTTACCTTGTGGTAGTTATTAACCATTATTATTTCTATGTGATGCTCATATCACGGGTGTTCAATCCCCTAATATTCATAAGGAAATATTAAGTTTCCTCTAAGGGAAGGGCTTCCTCCCTTAGATCCAAGTAGGTAGTTATTAGTGCTAGGTTGTCCTCTAGACAAAAAAAATCCTTTGCTATTTTTTTATCAGTTTATCTCTCCCTCTTCCTCCTAGAATCAATATTGGCCTTCAAAATCTTAGTCACAGATTGGCTAATGTATCTTACATTCATGATTCCTAAATCATCATATAATTTAAAATATATTTCTACACTGATTTTCTCTTCTACCTCCAAAGTATCTACACTAGAAACTATCTCATTAAAAGGAACAAATATAACTTGATTATGTGCATTCCTTCCTAGTTTTTGTCCTATCTAATTCAACCATTGTGGGTAATTGGACTAGGCCAAGAACCAAGTTTTTGGTCTTTTAAACCCATATTTGTTTCTATTTTTGGGGTTGATCTTTGGGTCAATATTTTGTGAAATGTGAGAGGTTACCATATTTTATTAAAAATAATTGATTCTCTTCAATCTCAATTGATTGCACCCATTCTCCATTAAGTGCACATAAGGTTAATGTATTTCAAAAGTTTGTATATTGTGACCACATATAATAAAAAATATAGTTTTGAATTCTCCACCAACCATTCCTCATCAAGTATCACAAGTTCCCAAGTTATTGCCAATAATGTAAAGTGCATCCATTAACCAAAGTTCCTAGTAAGGTTATACAAGCAAATCTAAATCAAAGAATTTTCCACTTTATATTTTAATGAATTAAATTTTAGAAACTAATTTTGAATAAATAAATGTAATTTGATGCTAATAAAGCAATCAATTAATGCATGATCATAAAGTAAGCAATTTGCATGAACAACCACTGGGACATCAAGTATAATTTTGGCAGATGCCAAACTATTCTCATCAATCTGTTGATTAGCAATAAAGTCATATTTGGTGTGCATGAAGGTGCATGGTAAAGTCCTTAGAATAGAAGCACTATAGTAAATATAATAATATATATTATTTATAATTTTGTAAAAAAGATATAATTTATTATATTTATGAATTCAAAAATATCATATTCTATAGTATATATATGTAATTTTATGATATCAATTATAGAAGTGGATTAATAATCTTAATGGAGTTCCTCATAAATAGTTCAAGGAGGCTACTTAAGTGTTATTTTATTTATAAAGAGTTATTTTATTTTATTTACTTTAGAGTTATTTTATAGTTTTAATTTTTTAAATGATCTGTGTTGGCTATATTTTTTTTATGTATACCATCATGTCAATATAGAACGACTCTTAACTTAACATGATTGGAAAAATATAAACTATTGTAAACTATGAATTATAAATTATGATAAATTATAAATTTATGAATTAAATTGTAAAATTAAATTTTAAAAGATTGTAAATTACAAAATTATATATCAAACTACATAAATTAAAGCATACAAAGTATATTTTAAATCATAAAATAAATTTAGATTAAACTGTAATGCACCTCAAAGCCTTATCCCTTCTTTGAAATTTGAAATTATAAAAACGAGAAAGCAACGAGCATTTTTTTATATTTAGGAAGTACCCATTATACCATTGTCCGATTTTCTTCAAATTCATCATCCTTTCTCTCACGCTCTGGCAATTTTTTTTTCTACCTAGGAAAAATACCCATTTGTAGCAATTTTTTGATTGATTGATGATTTAAGATTATAGCAGATTAGATCTTATTTCTTTAAGATGGGTGTTGATGAAGGCAATAATACTGTTGTATGTGCAACGAGTATGGGTGTTGATCATCATATTTTGGAGATCCTTGTGGATGAGGAGAAGATAAAGATTGATTCTTCTTCTTCTCCACAACACCCACTGGAAGAAATTGCAGATAGTAGGGGCCACTTGCTTCTGCTCAAATTGTGGCAGAGAGAGGAGGAATTTTTGTTGTTCTGCACAAGCTGAGTGGTCAAAGCAATGTTGTAAAGATATTGTAGAGGGACAAGACTAATTTGATGGTTGTGAGCAGATGCATTCAATAGGTGAGGATGAAGGGCATGACACCAAAGATTTATGGGTATTGTGTATATTATCCAGTTAGACTAAAGAAAAAGTTGGTTGTTTTCTTGTTTATTTTTTCTTTGGATTTGGTGTAGTTGAATGCAAGTGTGAACACTCAAATGCTGAAAGACTTGTTCGACATAGCCGGTGTTGTGCACTATGGAACAACAGGTAATGCAAATAATTCTCTTTCTATTGGAGATGTCAACATTCTCAAGTATTTTTCCTATATAGGCTCATGGAAGTGGACAGTATCAATTCATAACTAAACCCAATTGTTTTTACCGTATTATGAATTCTCTCTAAAATTTGGGTACCTAATAAACTCCAATGGTTGATTGAACAGAGAATGCCTATATGTAGTTGTTTATATCTAAATCTGGGCACAAATCCTATATAGCTTCGAAGAAATGGGTTTATATATAGCCATATTATGTATTCCTTCCCTTTCTAGTTGCTTAACACATACCTTGTCTTTCTAAAGTTATTGATTTGGGAGTCATTACTTTTCTTTGGGTAGAAATTTGGCACGACAGAGATAGGAAACTAGCTTGAATATCTACATTTTGGAAACTATGATGTACTGTTGGGAAATAAAACAAATCTACTAAGCAGCATAATTTTTCAGCCTGAATATTTTTTCTCCGAAAATAGTGAAATGCAGGAAATCGTTTAGTTGGAAGCGACCCAAAAATGGTTCTACACTGCTAGCAAACTTGATGCATTTCCCATGGCTAAGCCCTCTACCCTAAATTTCATTTTATTACCTTTTTTATTTTGTTAATTGTGAGCCTACATCTGACCCTTTTCAACACCTAGCAGCTATTATAGTTGATGTTCAACTACTGGGACTAAAACTAGAGGGATGTGTTAATAGTACATTTTTCCTTCCTAAAACCCCAAAGGTAGTGGTGGGACTGAAAGCCTCCAATGCATATATATTTTTTGTTAATGCCGCACATTTAGAGAATTCTTGTTCAATCACTTTCAAGTGGCCTATGTGGATGAAGAGAGTGCAGCCATAGCAATGGTCAGTATTTCATTTTTTTCTGGGGAATTTCTCTTTGTATGAATACCCACAAAACTAATATTAACAAAATTTAGTATATGAAATTTTTTGGTGCCCTATAAGGATTTTAGGTAGTATATTGAAAATGAAAGTCCAGAGAGTTACAAACATGTCAAGATCTTAATAGGCTTATGTTGGTCTTTGAAACTGTATTTACTTGTAGATCTTCCAATCAAGCAGTGTGCCAGTAATTGTGTTTAGAGACTTATCTGATTTGGCTAGAGGTGACAAGGAAAATGTTTCATCCACGTTCGGCTCTTTGGTTAAAAAAAATGCCCTAACTGTTGTACTTGTGTTCTTATCCATGTTACAAGATGCCACAAAAGCTAGAGGAGTTCTAAATACCTTTCAATTTGTTGACACTTGGTAAGATGACTTATTGCTTTGATGGTTGTTCTAGAAAATATTCAAGCCTTGAGGTATGTCTTCAACTTTTGAATGTAGAATAGTGTATTTCTTATCGAATAAGGTGTTTGTGATAAAAAGGCTAGTTGAATTCATGGTTTGAACAAAATAAAATGGTAGAACATTGACAGACATAGAGGTATACCCAATATAGGGATTTTTTTCATTTCTTTATAATTGATTTTCAAATTGAGATTTACCTTGTGAAATGTGAAGTTGTTGATATCCATGTGGTGTGTTTTAAAAGTGAGATTTTATTTATTGCCTATGAATATGTGTGTAAGCATTTTATAAGCCCTCTGCTGATGATCCTAATATATTAGTTATGCATTCAAAGAATAATTAGCATGTTGATGTTCTTATAACTAGGATCCATAAAAAATTACCTATCCTATGATGAGTCCTGAACCCTATCTGCTTTTCTTTAGCACTAGGGTACAACACAACACCAAGCTTATTAGTTTTTCTTGGCATGATTTTCATCCTCAAAAAAATAGATTCCCAAAGGCACACCCATTATAAGGAGTTTTTCATTTCTTTGGAACTAATTGGGAGTGCAAGAGATTAATTTTAAAAATTTACATTTGCCCTGTTCTGAAGCTACTTTTCATTTATAGAGATTTTTCAAGTATCTACTGATGATATCCATTAGGTGTGTTGTCAAAGTGAGATTTACATTACTTCCTGGAAAAATGTCCAGCATAAAGGTTTTATCAGTCCTTTGCTAATGATCTTCGTATACTGGTTATGCCTTCAAAGCATAATTAGCCTATTGACATTCTTCTAACTGAATAGCCTCTTAAATGGACTCTTACTTTATCTTCCTCTCCTTTTTAGTGTTAAACTACAAGGGAAAAATGAGCGAGCAAAAGATTGCTTTCTCTACACACATTCTTAGTGAGAAATCATTGCATACTAATATTTTTTATGTTGCTATGTTATTTGTGGGTCTGCTTTGTTCTCCTATTATTTTTTCTTTCATTCCATCAAATCTTAAGGATTTGAAATAAAGTAATCTCAAATTGCAAACCCATTGTTGTAGTACCCCTTTGCTTTTGGTCCTTCGTGACGTGTGAATAAGTTGTTTATTTGTGACTTGTGAGGTCATGTTGATTTTGTCATTCAAGTTATTTGGACAATTAATGTGTTTCAACTATTTGGCATGGTCGTTGTTCATTTTTGTTCAGGTATTGTTTTGGGTTACATTACTTGTGTGCAAACCCTTTTCCTAGTACCTGCAAAACAACATGAATAAATGAGTTAGACAAGGAATTACAAGGTAAAAGAAGGATTCCGCATGAAATCCATTTATGAAAATAATGTAGAACACAATGAAAACGTAAAACAAAGATTAAATCCTAATTTAAATATGCAAACTCATGATCCCATGGGGGAATTGGTTCCAATTTGATGTGAAAATTGGCCCTTTCCCAATCCTTAAGATGCAAGCTTTGTTGATTGATGATGAAGAGTGATCCACTTTTGATTGAATGTGAGAAATCCAAGCCAAAATCTACAAAAAACCTAGCTAAGAATTCAAATGATGGATGGAAATGGCTAAGTATTTTAGCATGGTAACTTTGCTTAGATTGTGTATGATCAAATGAGGAGAGGAGCTCTTCATTTATAAGATTTCAAGATGGATGAATGTCCAAATTTGAGCAATGTGGGACTAACATTCTTCCAATGATATGGTGCCACTTGTCAAGCTATGAATGGATGATGGTTGTGCAAGATTTGGGGTTTGTGCCAATAAATGCCAATATTTGAAATTCAAATTTGTTGAAATGACATGCAAGAGGGAAGGGAAAATGCAATAAATTCTACTTGGCTCAAGGCAAAGGACATGTAAGATGAATTTATTGCCTTGTTGGATGTACATGTTGACTTGGAGTAATTTGAATTCAAATTGAGGGAATATTCCAAAAGATGCTTTGTGAGGAAAATAGAGATTTAATAAATGAATTAAATCTATTTTTATGTGCACCTTGCATTATCTAGAGGATGTGATATGAGATGAGGTTAAATTAATCAAGGGTTTAATTAATTTAACAGGAGATTAGATGATGTGACTTCTTTTGACTTAGATTTATGGATTTATTTAAATCAAATAAGAGAGGAATATGATAAGAGGCTAATTAAATAATGATTTTGATTTATTTAATTAAAAGGGTTGGTGTTAGATTAAATCAAAAAAGGTTTTAGTTTATTTAATTTAATAGACAGACTTTAGAGATTTAATCAAATAAATTAATTATTTAATTAAATAGGGATAATTAGATCAGATGGATTGATTTAATTAACAAGAGAAAGTGACTTAATTAGACAAAATGATTTATTTAATTAAGGGATGAATACTGATGAATTTAATTAGATCGGGGAATTTGATTAAATGGTTAGACCGAGGTATGATTTAGGAAGAAACGATGTTAGTAAGTCAAGATCAAATGCACGATGTTAATCAGTATATTTTTTATGTCTACATTTTGCCCCTCTTTGCAGCAATGCACTTGTTGTGTTGGTTCAAAAAATAAACAATCTCTATCAAAGACAAACATTTTTGATTTTTCAAAAATTTCCCCACTGCTACATGGCGAGAGAAAACATACTAATATAATGCCCCCTCGAGAGATCAGACGAAAATTTTAATTTTTTGCGTGATCTCGCAAAAAAAGGTGACCAAGTTCCTGATAGGTCCGAAAGGGGTCTGGGAGGCTAAAAATGTGTCTAAACACAATAAAACGATAAAAAACAAGCCTCAAATGGACAAAAACAAGTTCAGGGGTACAAAACCCTAGCAGGACAGCCCTAGAGGGTCAAAAAACCCTAATTTTTAGGCTTAAAAGGGGCCTAAGGGGTCACTTTCAAGTCATTTTCTCACACCTCCACTAGAAAACCTTGAGATTTGAGCTCTAGCCCCCGGGTGATATGGCACAATGACAGCTTCCTCTACACATTTCGGACCGAGTTCAGACCTACCATCGGCCACCCGGCATCGGTGCCCCGATATGTGACCCTAACTAAAGCTTTATTTTTTCATTTTAATGCATTTATTACATGTTTAAAAGAGAGCTCACCTCCAGCGGCGCTATTATAGCACCACTCGGTGTTTAAAGTGCATCGCTAATTGCCTTTTTGCACTATAATGGTGCTATTTAGTGCTGCAGCAGTGCAGTTTGGAGTTTAGAAACTCCGCTGCTAGGCTCGGGCTCAGCTCGCACTTGGCAGGCCAGTTTGGGAAAAGTGCACCGCGATGGCACCCTTTTCATGCAAATTACGATGCTAGGGGCTAAAGTGCGCCGCAGCGACACTTTTTAGCTTAATTTAAGGTCCAGTGTCAGAGTTTGAAGAAACTCAAACTGCGATGCCATCACAAACTACACCGCTGGGAACGAGTTTGGAGTGTTAGGTCAGGATTTTTTCAAAAAAATTAACATGCTAACTTTCCCTGATGGAGGACGGGCCTAGGGAGCTTTATTCTCGGGAGCATTAGTCACGGGATTTGGCGAGCGTCCTACAGGACTTGAGCGATAGAAACCAAGACCGACTGGGAGTCACTGGTTTATGGCATATTACATACACTACGCCCGTATGCACACACCTCGGGATGTTATCAACACTAGCCGAGAGGTGGCATAGCGAGACATCGTCATTTCACCTCCCTACTGGTGAGGTGACCATCACTTTGGAGGAAATTTGGCGTATTCTGCGATTGCCTATTCATGGTCGATGGGTGATTTACGATATGGAGGAGGGATACGAGTGCTGCGTTAGAGTCTTCACCACTCGAGATATTATTTACTATGAGGGGCAGATCGAGCTAGAGTGATACAGGGTTATCGCACCTCCTTTCCACTAGGCAATTGCGGCAATTATTTTGGGTTTGGTTGCCCTAGACAGACAAGGGTGGTATTTCAGTCCAGGTTGGGGTTAGTGCTGGGAGAGGATGGTCTGGGACAGGCCAGTTCAGTTTGCATGGGGGCCTGTCCTTCTGGCTTCACTTTACAAGGATCTCCACGAGTACACATACGTGGATGGCAGAGCGCTGGGGCCTAGAGTGACACTTCTGCATGTCTGGGCATGGGAGCACATCTCTGTGCTACGTCCACGGGTCGTTCCAGTTCTAATGGGGGCAGAGGATGCCCTCGTGACACTATACAGAGGTGGTGTGTCCTTCACACACATTGGCGAGCATGGGATCCCCTACTAAAGGCGGGTCCTAGACAAGATGCTTGTCTTTACTTGGCGTCCATACCTTGGTCGGCCCAGATGGACCAACGATGCAGATCAGCTCTTTTACTACTGTTAGGATCGATACATGTAGGGCAGGAGCACACTATGATTGAGAGATATCCACTCAGGCGCGTACAACGTCAATTTGGGGAGCCACTGGATCGGCTAGATGACGGCTACGTACCTGCACGTGTTTGCACGTAGCATGACACATGTGTCATGGGGGCCTGGTATTCCTACCACAGAGGTAGTTGATAGCTTTCGACAGCAGGTGGCCTGACCTTGGGCCTATGATCAGGGTTTGGCAGATCCAGGCACCACGCAGGCCTACAGAGATTGGTTCATATCTCCTCTTCGGTTGACTGTTCCAGGTGAGGATCCAGAGGCGCACAGGGTCAGTGGCAGGGGGAGAGGATGAGGACGAGGACAAGGACTGAGGGTTGTGATCCAAAAGGATCCACTAGCTATGCCCCCAGTCCCACCGGGTTAGGGAGATGTCCACATGTAGGACTAGTAGTAGGATCTACCAATCCCACCACCATAAGTTGAGGGTGAGGACCAGCCTCACGTCCAGCCATGGGCACAGCCAGCAGGGCAGGCAGACGCACGAGATGCCTTGATTTTATAGTTATAGGCATAGGTTCAGGTAGTGACGGTCGAGAGGGACTAGGCATGGGCTGAGAGGGAGCAACTTAGAGCAGAGAGGGATCAGGTTGTGTAGCAGAGATAGGCTGTAGAGCTACAGGTAGCCACAGAGCTATGTCGCAGGAAGCAGATTGAGAGCATGATAGCCTCCTTGTCTCAGGGTATAGTGCTAGTTCGATCTTACAAGGATACTATCTGAGAGATAGAGTACTACTGCCAGGCTTACCATGACACTGTACCTAGAGCAGATTGGGTCCTAGAGTATTCAGAGCGGGCCAGCCAGAGACCACTAGAGGGTCATGGTGATAGGGCCGAGGGTAGCATTCATGAAGATTGGGCCTGATCGAGATATTATGATGTATCTTTTGTCCCTTATGGGCTCTTTTTTGATAGCTTGATGGGCATTTTGTACTGATTGACATATATGTGTACAGTGATCCGATTTATTCTTTGTACTATGAGAGTGATATGATTGATGATATATGAGTCGATGATGATTTTGATGTGATGCAACGTGTTCCTTTATTTATGCATGAATGGTTTATTTCTATATGCTTTGCAATGATGTTTTATGGATGCATTCATTTCTAATGATGTATGTGTTATGATTATGACTAACAGATCTATATTAGGCTGACCTATGATACGATGTGCAATAATGTTAACTATATGATGGTTTATTTTACGCCAATGCAATATGTGATATATGATATATGATCTATGGTATATGTGATGATGTGTGAAAATGTTTAATTATGAGATGATTTATGGATGTATGTAATATGATGCGATGGTCATGATATGATGCAAATGAAATGGTTTTTTGTGAGATGCTTAGAATAACAAATGTTGTTATCCTAAATGATGTATGTGATGTGATGATATGTTGATGCAATGATATGTTAATGCAAAGTGATATGCTAATGAATTAAATGCTTATATATACCTATTGCTTATGATTATGCAAAAATGATTATGGAATGCTTTTGTAGATGCTATGTGATGATTTAGATGGTAATATGAAATGGTTTATGAAATGCAAAATGAATGCTATGCGATGATTGATATAATTCCATAAGATGCAATGTAATGGGTGAAATGCAATGACATGGATGCACCTATTTATGAATAATGTTTATGATAACATGTTTATATGATGATTAAAATGCGATGTTTCCTATATGATATGCTTATACAATATGCTAATGATTTCTATATGATATGTTTATGCAATATGCTAATGATTTGTGGATGCAGGATTGATGACGATGATGGTGATAACGATCGACTATCATAGTACCCTGTTAGCATGATTAGTAAAGAGAGAAGTCATTTCAACAAGACGCAAGATGACACAAATGCAAATGATGATGATGATGATGATTACTTTCCGAGGAATTGGTATTTTCAAAGGGCCAAATTTTCTTATGTTTGATAACACACGTGGTACGATGCATCATGGTATAGCAAACCAGGATGGTGTGGTACTTAGTGTGATGGACTTTTACTCAACAATTAGATAGGATTATTCTTGTTCACACCTGACATACGAAAACCTTGCTAGGATGCACTTCAGAAGTTTTAGACACCTCAAACCAAAAGACAGAAAGGTAAACCTATCCCTATAATAGTCAACAAGTTGCCCTAGACCTCTTCCATACATACCTAACAAAGCAAGTATTCGCTGAGGTTATATTGCAAGAATGTCCAACAAGCACAGCAAAAAAAAGATAATGATCATTGCCCCATTCCTATTTCTCTAAATCCGCTATTTTGGGATATCATCGAGACATCCTTGGAATGAGGGAAAAATAAGATAAGTCAAAAGATAAAGACTAAGTAAACAAACAAACCGATGCTCTTCAATACCATTAACAGAAAAAGGATGTATTTTCTAAGATGATAACTGAAACTTATTGCTAAAAGATAATGCCCATTGTAGGAAGGATTCATCCTCGAACATGTTAGTGGATGGTGGCATGTCATTTCGTTTATAAGGGATGATTGATATGGTACCATTTCAGATGATGTGTTACTGATACGAAGATATAACCAACTTGCTTACTTATTGACTTAGACTTAAGACTTGACATTTTGAGGTCTGCTTTTAAACTGCTAGACTTGTTTCCAACTGTTTCACCAAAGGTTGATGATGATGATCAAGTTATTATAGATGGTGATTATTACGGGTGCAAGCGAGATGAGGCGGATGGATTTTTTCAAATATTTGGATTTTTTTAATGTTTTGAAATGTTCTGAGGCTATTTTTGGTGTTTTTCGAGACTTTACAAATGTTTGGATTTTTGATTTTTGAATGTTTTGGGGTTTTCTAAGATTTTGACCAAGAGACTAACCTAAAGACCTATCCTAGGGGTCTCGAGGGCTGATCGATAGATTAGCTTTGCCTACGTTATACACGCAGAGACCACATAGTTCAACTGATGACTCGATCAATTTACAGATGGTGATATATATGATAAAATGTTAGTTTATTATGACAGACTCCTATAGGACTGACGTAAATGTTTCGAAGGATGATCAAAGATCAACCTTGCCTACGTTTAAGCTCAGAGATGACGTTGTTTGACAAGACGGCCTTGTTTTTGAGTTTTGAATGACTTTTTTGACCTATTTTTGGATTTTGATATGTTTTGAATGGTTTTGGATTTTGTGCTTTTTTGATGTTTTGGATTTTCTAATTTTGAGGATTTTAAGATCATACACGAATCTGATCCAATGAGAACGTGCCTCCAGCGTGATGCAATAGACTACTCTAATGAAGGCGAGACAAACTGACCTTGAGGATGGGCCGAGTAGTACTAGGAGGGATCATGATACAAACACAGAACCAAGCTATGGTGCATATGCGAGTGGATGAGTGATGGATGGAGACTTGAATGCGATGGATGATGGGAGCGAAATGGATGGATGATGCCAAACAAGCCGCAATGATCCTCGTGGATGGAAAGTGCTTATTTACAGAAGGCACCTGTTTGCCAGGTTTTCACCAAGGTACTTGCCCAAAGTGCCACCAAGGTGGTTTTCACGAGGATGATTTTTTGATCCTTTTTCTATTTTTTTTGGATTTTTTTCTTTTTTGATTTTTTGTTGTTACCAAGACACCTGTTTGCCAGGTTTTTGCCAAAGTAACCATTTTTAGGACTTTTTCTAATTTTTGGATTTTTGGTTCTATACCTTGAAAGAATTAGGCATAAAACTTTTTGAGATGGGAGCTATTCATTGGCTCCCCGCAGGTTCCCCTTCAGGTGTTGATAACTAATATGCCCCTGATTTATAGCTCACTGTCATGACAAAGGGTCCTAACCAATTAGGTTCGAACTTGCCTTTGCTGCTGGGGTTTGGGACATTCTTCTGATTTTCTTTTAAGACCAATTCTTTGACTTGGAAAGTCTTGCTTCTGATTTTCTTGTTGTAGCTCCATTTGATTCTATTTTGATAGACTTGCAGATGATTCAAAGCATCTATGCGTCTCTCATCCAGTAACTCTAGCTCGTTTAATCTTGACACCCGGTAGTCCTCATCTATGATAGGGTTTTACAGTGATATCCTGAGAGATGGGAGCTCGCTCTCAATGGGGAGTACGACTTCTGATCCATAGACCAAGGAGAAGGGGGTGGCACCGGTGGGTGTGCGGATGCTGGTTTGATAAGCCCAGAGGGCAGGATTAAGCTGTAGATGCTAGTCACGACCTGCGTCATTGACTATTTTTTTGAGGATTTTGAGGATACTTTTATTCGTAGCTTTTGCTTGGCCATTACCTTGGGGATAATACTGGGTGGAGAAGTGATGTTGTATTTTGAATTTCTCGCACAAGTCATGAACCTCCTGGTTCTTGAATGGTGTCCCATTATCTGAGATAATGGCTTGTGGGACACCGTAATGATAGATGAGATAGTTCAGGATAAATTTTGAGATCTACTTCCCAGTTATATACGTAATGGGTATGGCTTCCACCCACTTTGTGAAGTACTCAGTTGCAGTTATGATGAACTTATGGCCATTGGATGAGGTGGGTGTGATTTTTCCAATGAGATTGAGTCCCCACTGCGAAAAGGGCCATGGTGTGATGATCGGGTGAAGCTCTTGAGCTGGAGCATGGATGAGGTCCCCATGCTGCTAACATTGTAAACACCTTTTAGCATGATCATGCGCTTCTCTTTCCATTGTGGGCCAATAATACCCCAACCTCAACAGTTTATTGGTGATGGTCATTCCACTCGAGTGTGAGCCACAGATACCGTTATGAACCTCGGTTAAAGCAATTAATGCCTCCTCAGCGTTTAAACGGCATAGAAAGGTACCTTCTATGCTTCTACGGTATAAGGTATCACCTAGGATGACAAATCTAGATGCCTTTTTGATAAAGGTTCATTTTAGGTTTGATGGGAGGTCAGCAAGTATGACTCCTATGCGAAGGCATGTGTAGATGTCATGGTACCAAGGATCACTAGGACCAACGATTTCACACACATATTTTGATTCCGGTATCTCGAATGTGGGATCGAGCAGCTGCTCAATCAGAAATTCATATTTCGGCACATTATGAGGGATGTCTAATAGAGACCCAATTGTAGCCATGGCGTCTGCTGCTCTGTTGTTGGTTCTTGGAATCTACTCAAATGTTATGTCGATGAAAGATTCTTTGAGAGTCTCCACCAATTTCTTGTATGGAGTGAGCTTATCATCCTTAGTCTGATATTCATTATTGACCTAATTTATGATCAACTGAGAGTCCCCATACACCTTTAGAGCTATGATATTCCATTGCACTGTTATCCTGAGTCCTATAGTCAAAGCCTCGTATTCTGCGATGTTGTTTGTGCAAGGAAATGCCAGTTTGTATGACTTTGGTATGCAATCCCCTCGTGTGGTGATGAAGAAGACACCTACTCCTGATCCATGTTGTGTGTATGAACCATCGAAGTATAGTTTCCAGTGGTCTACTACGTTCAGGTTAAATATGGATTCTTATGGAAATTCAGAGACAAGAGGATTCTCAGAATACATAGGTGCTTCCACTAGTTGATCTACAATAACCTGTCCCTTAATGGCTTTTCACTCTACATACTCGATGTCATACTCTAATAATATCATTACCCATTTTTCCATTCTTCTCGTGAGCATTGCCTTTGATAGGAGATATTTGAGGGGATCAATTTTGGCAATAAGCTTTATCTTGTGTGCCAACAAGTAATATTTGAATTTTTGGGATGCAAACACTATTGCAAGGCAAGCTTTCTCGATGAATGAGTAATTTAGCTTGTGACCAACCATTGTCCTGCTGATGTAATAGATGGCCCTCTTCATTTCGTTTTCATCATGCTAAGCTAGGAGAGCTCCAAGGGCTACTGATGTTGCTGACACGTATAAGATTAATGGCTTTCTTGGGATGGGTGGCATTAAAACTGGTGGTGTTAGTAGATATTCTTTGATTTTTTTAAATTCCTCTTCGCATTTTCTTTCCCATTTATACGCTACCCCCTTTTGGAGTAAGTGAGAATATGGGTTCTGCTTGTTTGCCAGTTGTGCTATGAACCGTCGGATGGATTGAAGTCAGCCCTGGAGGCCTCTCAGTTGTTTTAACGTCTTTGGTGCTTCCATCTCGAGGATTTCTTTCAATTTCATTGGATCCACCTTGATACCGCTCATGGAGACTATGTATCCTAGCAATTTACCTCATTGTACGCTGAAAATGCACTTGTTGGGATTCCGTTTGACTTTGTATTCCTCCAGTCTGTCAAAGATAGCGCTTAGGGTTGCTATATGATCTCGTCTTTTTCTTGACTTAGCTAGAATGTCATCGACATAGTCATCAACTATTTTATGAATCATGTCATGGCCCTTTGATAGGTTGCTCCTGCGTTCTTTAGGCCGAATGGCATTATGTTTCAGCAGTAGGTCCCCCATGGACAAGTGAAAGTCGTCTTGTGTTGATCCTCTTTTTCTATCATGATTTGGTTGTATCCTAAAAATCTGTCCATTAGTGATAGCATCTCATGTCATGCTGTCATGTCTACTATCATGTCAATGTTGGGAAGTGGGAAATCATCCTTGGGAATTGCTTTGTTTAAATCTCTGAAGTCTGTATAGATTCGATGGCTCCGTCAGTTTTAATACAGGTACCAAGTTTGATACCCATTCTGGATAATCAATTGGTCATATGAATCCTACATCTAGCAATTTTTTAAGCTCCATTTTAACTAACAAAGCAATTTGAGGATGCATTTTTCGAAGCTTCTGTTTGACCATTTTGCTTCTAGATACACTGCTAAATGATGGACCACTATCTCTGGATCTAGCCCTGGCATGTTAGCATAACTCCATGAAAATTTTATTTTCCTTTCCTTTAGGAATGCTACTAGGAGTTCTTGCTCTTCTGATAATAGTGATTCCGCATAAAATGCGATATGCGGGGCCTCCTCTGTTCCTAGGTTGACTGGATTGCATTTTTCATCCAAGACTGCTAACTCCTCCTGATGAATAGCTCTTAAGGGAAGATTGAATCCTTCATCCTCGGGTGCCTCAGAGAGGTTTTCACTGTTGGATACGTCCTTTATTTTTACTATTTTCTTGTCAAAGAGTGCCACAGTGTGGTTTTCACTCAAGGACTTGGATATGATTCTTAGTTTCTCACTTTTGCGACTGAAGGATTCAATTGTTTCCCCATAATAGGCATGTGTGTCCAACTTCATTATAAACCCTACCTTGTGATCTCCATCTGGAATGTTATACCTCAATTCCATGAATTCTGAGAGCACCTCATCATTTTTGAATGTATCAAGAACTAGTGGTCCTCGTTGGTCATAGTCGATCAATTGGGGGTACACTAAATGGATCTCATGATTTTGATGATCAGATTCAAAGGATAGGGTACTAATCATACACAGGGTGGTATCTTCGAATAGCCTAGGTAGATTAGTCAAGGTATCTTCATCGTCACTACTAATATAGGGCTCAGTTATAAAGTTATGTGTTTCTCTACCTGTGACTATTGGTGAGTGTACTTGTGCTAGTACTAGCTAAGGAGAGACATTAACTGCTCTAATCGGAGGACTTTGGCCATGTATGGTTATTCTTGGAGGGGTACATCCAAGACCAAGATTTGTTATGGGTTGTGTCTATGGCATGATAGGTATTATGATCCCATTGTCATTTTGTCCTAGTCTTTGATTTATGTCGTAGCCCATTACAAGCATCATTTGTAGGAACTTGCTTATTTCATCCATTGGTAAATTAGCTGCCAGTCTTTCATCTTGATACAACATGTGAGATGGATCTGCTTCAATAACCTCATGACCAAGGTCTCCCCATCTTGTGAATGCGGCATAGTTTTTAGGATAGGTTTGTGATGTGGAAGCTTGATTTTCTTGTGGACGTCCCTGTGATCTAGGAGATTGTGGTAACTCTCCTATCACAAAAGCATTGTTAGGGAGTTTGTAGGTTCCAAAACCATCCTCCTGGATGATGAACTTGATGTCAGAGATGGTGGGGATGGTGGGGATGGCGGGTGTCTCTGTTGCAGAAGTGGACGCGAGAGTGGCGGGGTCGATATATGGTGTGGATGGGCCCTCATCATTCTTTGGCACTTGGGGGATTTTGTAATACTTGGCCTCAAGATTTTTTCAATATGAAAACGGTTCGGGATCCCCATGGATGGTGACCTCTTGTCCATTATGTGTAAATTTCACACATTGGTGGAAGGTTGATGCTACGGATTTCATTGCATGGATACATGGGCATCCCAGGAGGATATTGTATGGTAAGTCAAGGTCTAAGACCTTACAGGTAGTTTCCATGAGCATTGGCCCTACTTGAATAGGGAGTTTGATTGTGCCCTGAGACACTCTTTCTTGGTCATCATATGCTCTTATTGTGATGCCCTTACCTTTGTCAATGGAACCTTCTGATATTTTCAACTGCTTGATGAGGCTAAGAGAACAGATGTTCAAACCTGCACCTCCATCCACCAAGACCCTTTTTATTTTGCTCTTGTTTACAATGGCTTCCAAGTGAAGTGCATGGTTGTGAGATGGTTGGGCAGGGAAATCTTGGTTAGAGAATGTAAGGAGATTAGGCATTATGATATTTCCAACCATAGCTTGGAATTGCTGCACATCGAGATCTGCGGGGACAGTGGATGAGGCTAGTACTTGCTAAAGGATCTTCTTATGCACCGATGAGATTTTTAACAACTCCATGATGGAGATGTGTGCTAGCGTTCTCTTGAATTGTTCTACAACATTTTAGCTATGTGGAAATGCTCTAGATGAAGGGATTCTATTAGGTTGGGATGATCCTGCAATGGTGACTTTGCCGCCTCTTGTGGTGACTCCACAATCTTCGGCGTGGGTGCCCTTGATGGTGATGACCATGCAATCATCATTTAGGAAGGCAAAGACCATTTTGTACACATGATTTACACTGCCCTTCCCTTTATCATTTTTATTGCCTTTGTTGCCATGATTCGACATCAGATTCGTGTAGATTTTTAGATCCTGATTTCTAGTAGGTTGTTCCATGTTTATGATTTTCTTATCAATAAGATCTTGGATGATGTTTTTGAGTCTCATGCAATTTTTTGTGGTATGACCTTTGATTTTATGAAATTCTCAAAGTTGATTTTCTTTATACCAAGGGGGTTTCACATCAGGTTCTTGGTAATTCTCGAATGTAGGAGGCTTGATGAGTTTTTCATCGATCAACTTTTTCATTATGTCCTCCAATGGTTCCCCCAAGATTGCGTATTTTTGTTTGGGATAACTTTTGCGTTGGGGTGGTCCTCTTTGATCATTGAGGTTATTGATGGTTGGATTGTTGTCGGGTTGGTATGTTGTGTGATGAGTGTTTTGGCATTGATTTTGGATTTGTGGTGTGGGTGTGTTTTGGCGTGGACCACTAATGACCACCTTGGCATCGACGACGCCATCATTAGTGATGTTTTTGTTTCTTTCCCATGTATGAGGTTTATCATTGTAATTCGATGGTGGACGATTGTTTTGATGTTCATGATATGATGTTGATTTGGCGAGTTGAGTCACAAGGGCTCTTTTGATGCTAAGCACCTTGGAGATCAATTGTTCATATGTAGTGATACCCTGAACCTTGAGATGAAATGCTAAGAAAATTTCAAGGTTGGTGATGATGGTGCAAAATTTTTGTTCTTCTAGCATGGTCCACTTACTCTGATTGGCCTTGGAGCACCATTGTTGAAGGAATGAAGCAAAAGATTCATTCTTTCCTTGTTTTAGAGTGTATAGTTCTTCGAGACTGACATCCATTGCAATGTTACATGTGTAGTTCCTAATGAATGCATCCCTAATTTCTTGGAATGTTCTAATTCCTAAAGGTAAGCGAGAGAACCATTCTATAGTGGGACCTGTCAAGCTTCTAGAAAATAGCCGCATCAGATAAGTATCGTCATATGCGACCTCCATGCATTGAACCTAGAATTCCCTGATGTGATCTTCAGGGTTTCCCATCCTTTGATATTTTTCAAATTTGTGGATTTCAAGTCCCTTGGGGAATGGTTTCATCTCTAAGCTCCTATTGAATGGATAGGGACATAAGTTGCTTGGTGTTTTGGTTGTTCGCCCCGATTGAAGGTTGAGCCTTGTTGCGAAAGCAACCTGAGTTGTGTCGTTACATCACTTTGCAGTTCAGGGGGTGGGATGAAAGTTTTCTAAGGTGTTTGAATCATGAGTTAGATGGGTGGATTGGTTGGTGTGTTGTTCGATGGTATCAGTATATTCTAGTGGGAAAAGTAGGCTTCTACTTACTTTTGTATGAATAACGCTTGTTGTTGATCTTACTATTGTTGTGCAAGGATTTGTGCTTGTTGTTGTGCTTGTTGTTGTTGCACTAGGATTTTTGCTTGTTGTTGCGCTTGTTGCTGTTCCAAAAACACTTGTTGTTGTTCTTGTTGTTGTTCCCACAACACTTGTTGTTGGGCTGCTAATTTTGCTACTGCTTGCTACTATTGGTATTGCTTTAGTGTTTGCTGATATGCTTGCACTTGCACTGCTTGTGCAAGAAGTTGTGCTTGTGGTTGTGCTTGTTGTGCTTGATATTGAGCTTGTGCTTGGGCTTGTGCTTGTGTGGCTTGTTGTTGCAATAATAGTTGTGCTTGAGTGACCCTTTGTGCTTGCAATGCTTGCGTGGCTTGGGTAGCTTGTTGTTGTTGTTGCAATAATGTTTGGGCTTGTTGTGCTTGTTGCACTTGTAATATGACTTGTGCAGCTTGAGCAGCTTGTGCAGCTTGAGTAGCTTGTTGCACGGCTTTTTGTTTTTGAACTTGTTAGTATCCTCTTTGAAAAGCAGCTTGCAATGCTCTGTCGTATTGGCGTGATGTGGTGAAAGTTGGTGGTGGTGGGGATGGTGGTGCATTTGGAATGGTGGTAAATGATGATGTTGTGTTGATGTTTTTGGGTGCTGGATAGTGGTATTGATGTGATTGGTCATTGAGAGACCATGCTTTGTAATGTTATGGGTGTGTTTGATGATGTTGACATTGCTTGCGCATTTGTCGTTTGTTGTTGCGATATCAATGACAGATTTTGCATGTCTGGTGCAATGCTTTGATTAATGGTTGGGATGTAGGTTTGATTGATACTTGGTAGGGGAGGAATCCCTAAACCAAGGAGTGGTGTAGATGATAATGGCAATGGTGGAAGAGGTGGAAAGGTGAGGGGCGTGAGTTGTGAAAATGTCATGGTGTCGAATAAGCCTCCTAGTCCAAACGTATCTCCCTCTTCTTGTGAATTTATGAGAAGAGGTGTTTAAGGAGTTGAATGAAAGAATGATGATGATGGATTGTGATGGAATGTGAGGGGAACATTTTTGTGTAATGGGTTTTTGGGTATGTTTTGTTCCAATGTGGTGTTTGTGTCCAAGTTTTGATTATTAACAAGGGGATGTGATTCAAGAGCATTGAGAAATTTGTTTCCCTTGTTAAGATTGGGTTGGGTTGGAGCAAATGATGTTGTGTTTTGCAGAATGTTTTGCATGATGTTTTGGGATGGAGGTGTAGATGAAATGGGGATGGTGGATGAGATAGGTGGAAAGGATGTGTCCACTATAGTACTTACATCAAAATCAGAAGGCAACTTGGCCCCTTGTTTTGCTAGTTCAAGCATGTATCATGAAGGCTTGAGTCTCATCATGATGTTGATGATTTTATGATTCTCGAGATTTTGAAGCATTTCTATCATTTCCTCGCAAGACATTCCAAAAGTAAGGTCCTCTCCTTGATTTTCTTCTTGCAGATTTTGTGATGATGAGAGGGTCAATGGATTGCTTGATTCAGCTAGATTCATTTCTACGTTTGTTTGGCTAAGATCGCTTGAAGTGGGTATTTCTTTGGTGGATTCCATACTCTTTTTGTATTGAGATCTCGTTTGAACCAAAAAACAAGGATCAAGAATATGGGAGATGAATCTCTTGATTCTTTGGATTGATCGTTATTTATGTCCCAAAGTATAAAGTTTTAGGATGCCTTGAGGATCAAAGGTGATGATATGATGATGATGTTAGGGATGGATGATATGGATGTTCTTGGCTTTTGATAAATCTTGAATGAGATACTAGGCTTTTACGACTTTGGATTTTGATTTTGATTTTGGATTTTGAGATTTTGAGATTTTGTCCTTGATTTTGATTTGTTTTTTATTTGGATTTTTGAACAAAAAGACCCTAAGATGTTGGATGATCATCTAAGGGATAGCTTTGTTCAAAGGATGATAATTTGAATATGTGTGAGGAGAAGGATGCATCTACCCACACCTATTTAAACAAGATGGTTGTTTCACTAAGCATATGAAGAAGGATTCATCTACATACACTAAGCTAGACAAGATGATTTTGATAACTTTGACTAAGTATATGAAAAAGGATGCATCTACACATACCTAGAAAAAGGTGTTTTTGCTAATGTTGTCAAGGATTTTGGTCTCAATGATATTGATGATTTTGATTTTTCCACAAATCCTAGTATCAAGGATGATTTCAAGATTTTTCAAACGGTGATGATGAGATGAAATTTTTTTTTATGTTTTGAAGGATGGATGAAAAAGAGATTTTGATATGTTTTGATCCTAAGGTTAACCTAAGAAGGACACTTTGTTTGCCTAGACCTAGGTATTGAAGAGCATGCAAATGCTTCCTAATGACCTTTGTAACCAAGACATGATTTCATTTGAACATTCATTTTTGGATTTCCAATCAATGATTTGTGCTTTCGGATTTGGAGTCTTCAATACATATGAAAGTTCATTTGGCTTAGCTTTTTTTAATGTCTTATTTTTACCAAAAAACACTTTCTTCAATTAGGTTTTCAAACTAAGATGTCCAATGTCTTAATTTCCTCAAACCCCACAAGATATGTTATGTGGAAATTTAATGAACTTAAGGCAAGGGTTTCCTATTGTTTACTTAAGAAGACAAATTGAGACATAATCCAATGCTTAGAAACCTCTAAGGACATGAATCCCAAGGGAAAGCAATAACATATGGATTGGGTCAATTGTATTTGTCCTCAAAAGGGTTTGAAATTTGGATGATGTTAAGTGTTTGTTTTTGAGATGTTTTCGATCAAGCAATGCATTTTCGTAACCAAAGAATAAGTACAATCCTATGGATGTGTAAGACAATATTTTTTGGATTCCCACTTGGACAAGTCCAGCTACGCTTAGCTCTAGCGAATGGTTAGATGCTTGACCCCACTGGCTCCCCTCCATGGCACTCACTTATACGAGGCAGCCAAGCATCAACACCCATGAAACTCCCATGGCATGTTCTCCATTTCCACTAGAAGACCGTAAAAGTGTGCGGTGGCTTAAGAACAACCGTTCTTGCACCAACAAATAGATAAAAAGATTTTGGCAAATTCTAGCACATGGGTTTTAGTAAGGAGTTTTTGTTCATAGGAGTTGACCCAACGTGGCAAGAGCCCCCTTTCGGATCCATCTTGTCGAAGTCAACCGTGTGATATTGGCATTTATTCTAATATCCACATTTATATCCCGGCTGAAAATACTCTTGGCTTTAGAGTGTTACTAGTTGAGTCATTCCCTTGGGTGAGTACTTTTTCCCCAAGGCAGGCCCTTTAGGATAAACAAAAGTGAATGAAGAACAATATTCGTAACTCGATCAATCCTTGTTGGCAACAAGGAGAGAGAATGTACACAACAAAGCCCCCGCTCACACTCGCACAAGATTTTGTTCAATTTTAAGCCCAAATCGAAGTGAGGAGGTGATTGCTTTGTCTTAACTCAAAGTCATGGAAAAGGCCTTTTAATTCTCAAGATCGCTATATAGTGTGAAAGAAGTGCATACATCCTTTTTCAATGGCTTTAGTCTAAGTAAGCCCTCACAAATAAACAAAGCTACACTTGTTCTTTTTAGATCCTCAAAGCAATATTTGAGTTCATTTTAGAGCACCAAATCACAAGTGAAAGATATTTGTTAAATTTGTTAATCCCATAAACAAAATCTAGTAATTTTGTTGATCCTATTGTTCGTTTTAACCTTTGCAAGAAGAAATTGAAAGGTTTTTTTTAAACCCAAATGAAAGCTAGTGTTCTAAGGATGAAAAAGATGACAAATTCTTAAGGACATGTTAAACAAACACTTAAGTGTTTAGAAACACTTTGATTGGACAAAATATCATCACCATGCTCCTCCTTCCTTTGCTTTCGATTTCCAACCTACAAAGAACAAAAACAGTTAGATTCTAGAAAAACACAGAAGTTAAAAATGAGAAAATAGCAAGTAAATAAATCATAAATTAAAAGAATGTGCTAAAAATTAAATTCTCCCTTTTACTATCCCCAGCGTCGCAACTCGTGAAGGTGTCACTATTTTTCCTCCCAGTGTCACTCTCACAGCGCCGCTTACCAGTCAGCGGCACTCTATGTCAGGACAGAGAGCATGATTGCGTCACGATTTCACCCAACGTCGCAGTTTTTGAAAGCATCGTTGTTTAATATTTTTTTTAAATTGTCTGCAGGTCAGCGAATCCAGTAGCAGAATTTAAAATTCAAAATTTTTTGGCAGGATGAGTCCAGCAGCACAGTTTATGTTCACGCGGTGCTATATAGCGATGCTGACGAGCCCACAGTGTTAAAACAGCGATGCTGATGAGCTCACGGTGCCAAAAATAGCAACGCTGACGAACCCGCATTGGAATTTCCTATGTGTCAAGAAATATGCAAAAATTTTAAGAAAAATTTAGAAATAATGATGTCAGGCCCTCCTTCTAGCGCCAAATGTGCGAACCCTTTTCCTAGTACCTGCAAAACAACATGAATAAACAAGTTAGACAAGGAATTACAAGCTAAAAGAAGGATTCTCCATGAAATCTATTTACAACTAAAACCAGGAATGAAAATAATGAACACAATGAAATGGTAAAACAAAGATTAAATCCTAATTTAAATATGCAAACTCATGATCCCATGGGGGAATTGGTGTCAATTTGATGTGAAAATTGGCCCTTTCCCAATCCTTAAGATGCAAGCTTTGTTGATTGATGATGAAGAGTAATCCACTTTTGATAAAGTGTGAGAACTCCAAGCCAAAATCTGCAAAAAGCCTAGCTAAGAATTCAAATGATGGATGGAAATGGCCAAGTATTTTAGCATGGTAACTTTGCTTAGATTGTGGATGATCAAATGAGGAGAGGATCTCTTCATTTATAGGATTTCAAGATGGATGAATGTCCAAATTTGAGCAATGTGAGACTAACATTCATCCAATGATATGGTGCCACTTGTCAAGCTATGAATGGATGATGGTTGTGCAAGATTTGGGGTTTGTGCCCATAAATGCCAATATTTGAAATTCAAATTTAATGAAATGACATGCAAGAGGGAAGGGAAAATGCAATAAATTCCACTTGGCTCAAGGCAAAGGACATGTAAGATGAATTTATTGCCTTGTTGGATGTACATGTCGACTTGGAATAATTTGAATTCAAATTGAGGGAATATTCCAAAAGATGCCTTGTGAGGAAAATAGAGATTTAATAAATGAATTAAATCTATTTTCATGTGCAACTTGCATTATTTAGAGGATGTGATATGAGATGAGGTTAAATTAATCAAAGGTTTAATTAATTTAACAGGAGATTAGATGATGTGACTTATTTTGACTTAGATTTATGGATTTATTTAAATCAAATAAGAGAGGAATATAAGAAGAGGCTAATTAAATAATGATTTTGATTTATTTAATTAAAAGGGATAGTGTTAGATTAAATCAAATAAGGTTTTAATTTATTTAATTTAATGTACAGACTTTAGAGATTTAATCAAATAAATTGATTATTTAATTAAATAGGGATAATTATATCAAATGGATTGATTTAATTAACAAAAGAAAGTGACTTAATTAGACAAAATGATTTATTTAATTAAGTGACAGATATTGATGAATTTAATCAGATAGGGGAATTTGATTAAATGGTTAGACTGAGGTATGATTTAGGAAGAAATGATGTTAGTAAGTCAGGATCAGATGCACGATATCAATCAGTATATTTTCGATGTCTACAACTTGTAATGGTAACATTGATTTAATTAAAATATTAAATTAAATTATTAAATTATTAAGAGAAAGATACTAATTAATTATTAAATTAATTCTAAGGTTATAATGATTTGATAGCTTAAATATTATTACTTAATTTGACTTCGGAATCATGCGATAAAGTTAATATTATGATTAGCCTTGAGTAACCAACATTACAAGGCAACTTAAATTAATTGGGAAGTGAAGTGATAATTAAATGAACTATGTATATGAAATGATATTATATGTATTTTATTATTAATTATTAAATTAAAACAATAATTAAAAGAAGTATGTTTATAAAAAGGTGATTAATTATTTAAAATAAATAATGTTTGAGGATAGTAAATGCAAGATATGGGAGACTTAACTCTAGATAAGAAGATAATGTATGAAACTATTAGAGAGAAATATCCCTGGGCATGGACCATCATTATGGGAGTTAATTAATTTATGAATTGATAGGTTTTGTTATTGAAATTAGTCTTGAATAAAAAATTAAAGGGTATTTATTAGCCTATTCCTACATGGAATTAAATTTGAGGAAGATCACCTCTAATAGAACAAGGATACCAAGTCAATTTTGCACGTATATATATAAAAGATCTAAGATATCATTAAAAAAAACTTTTAAAAAAAATTTAAAAATATATAGAAATGCATTCAGCATTCTAAAGTGATGAATGAATGTATGATGTATTTTGAAAGTTTATGGATAGGATTGTACTCATCTATAGAAGATACATAATCATGTAGAGACCTCTATATGATTTAAGTTTCTCTATGTCCAACTATTTTTTTATGAAATACAATTATAATTATTTGGAATTATACTTATTGAAATGTTACATTATTGATTAGTTTGTTATCAAAAAGTAGAAAAGAGTTTCATTTGACATAAATTTATAATTTGCAATACACTTTCCATCACCTTACAAAGTAAACATAACACAAAAATTTGCACAATAGAAGCCTAACCTTTCTAAAATACATATTTAAGTATGTTTTATTTATTTTTATATTGATTATCCATTTTATAATCAACAAGAGTTCATTACAATATAATTTCCTCTAGTTTGCACGCATGGAAAAATAAGAAATAACAAAACCAGTTAAATAAAATAAGTTTTAACATTTGTAGGTGTATCCTTAATTCAAAATATAATAATTTTTTAAATAATTTGGACGCATATAAAGAGTTATGTGGTATGGGGAATGATTGCCACATTTCTTTGAAGCATTCTGCCAAACTGTCCACGTGCCTTGTCTTTGCATCCTCATTTTGCAGACATATCTATTGGGGCAGTTGCGACTGGAACATTCTATTTATTTTTTAGGGGGGAACATAAATCTCCATTATATATGCTGTAATGGGTGTCTATACATGTTTCGAAGCTTCCATTTTGGCGCAGGCAGTGGGCATCCTAGAAATTTTGTGGAACCAGAACTCATGTGGTAGAATTTGTGCATAATATGGAGGTAAGTCGTTGGCCATGTCACTTGTTGTGTCTTTTTCATTCAAGAACAATTCTGTAATTACCGTGCAAATATTGAATACTATGTGTGAGATGGGTCAACCTTCTTAACAAATCCATTTTGTGTATATGCCTCAATCACGGCATTCCCTGAAACAAAGTTTCCTTTAGGCTTTCTGTCAACAATTCATGTGTCTTTTCTGTGCTTGCGCATTATGCATACATGTCTAACAGGTCAATTGCAACCATAACATCTGACATAACTACTCTATCTTTTATGCTTTGATGGATATCTGTACCCTACCCCTAAACTCCCATTTCCGTGAGGCGCTAGGCAAAAACCCCTCCTCCATCACTGCTTGTATTGCTACAAAATTATACAAGGAAAATGGGGTAAAATAGAGATGGGTCAGAATTCCTCCAACAATAAAATTCTCTGGCTGCATTGTCCTAAAACTTTTCCATTTTCCGTGCCTCTGTGAACTCTTCAACCACAGGCTGAGTAGAGGTGCACCCTGTTTTAGGGAAAACAAATTTTATTCGATAGATAAAATAAATAAATAAAATAATAGCTACCATCCAAACCTCTCTTGAGGTCAACCAGAAAACACCACGAGATAAAATATATAATCATAATAATATAGACAACAACCATGATCATCTTGTGAACAACGTATCTTGATGCTTCCTCTCCCAGATGCCTACTCCTCTCTAGTTTCTCGGAAGACCATACCCTCTGCTGTTGCCTGTATTTTTCTTGCTCATGTTCCTTTCCTGCAAGGATAACAAAAAATTGAAATAAAGAAAACATATCTTTGGAAATGTCCTTTTATTATATGCATATGTATAAATAGATATGAGTAAATATATTCCTTTATATTTGATATTTACTATTCATAAGATTATATATATGGTGAATGAATAAATAGTTTGTTGGAACACAATGATCTACAGAGAGGGGGTGAATCAGTAGATTTTAAAAATTTATCTCTTAAAATATTTTGTGCAAACTAATTTCTTCAACCCTTAATGTGTAGATATTAATCATGTGATACAGAAATATGCATGCACACAGAAACATCACATAACACTAGATATATGTGGAAAACCCGATATGGGAAAAACAACGGTGACAAAGCCTGTTTGAGTCTACTGCTTAAATCTAAGGTCACAATCCAACTCTCTATTACAATGATTTTAGGGCTACAACCCAAGGATACAACAACACCCTAATTTAGAAGCCACAACTTCAAGGAGGCTGTAATCTCCTATTCTGAGCCACAACTCAGTATAATAAGGACAATCTCAAATATGCATAGACTTGGTTCTACAAAACCTAAAATGCATCAATACATACAATACATTGTTGCACTTACTACAACTTACTTTATGCTGTTGAACCTGCACTCTCAGCAACACACACCCTAATCTTTGCACTCTCCTCTGCACATAGAACAATCACTGTTTTATCTTGCTGCTCTTCTCTTCTTTCCCTTTCTGTAGTGTTTCATACATCTACACTATACACACTCTTCTCTCTCTACCTCTACTGCATGCATAGTGAACATACTTATGTTCAACAACTTGTGCGCTTGCTGACCACACTCACACACAACAAATACAACCCACTTTTCACTTCTTAGATTATCTTCATTTTGTTTTACTCCATTGATCTACAATCTCAGCCTAGAGATTCTCACCACCATTTAGATCTTCTCAAATCTTCTATTAGGGTTTCCTTAGCTTGCAAACTTCACCAGCAAGCTACATTTTCCTCAAGCAACACACCATTGTCCAGCTCATCATTAATTCATCAGATAGGGTCTATCAAATATCTTCATTGCCACTCTACCTTTAAATCAAGATGATTCCACATTTAATTTGATTACAGAGAATTTTCCTCATTCTCTCTATCAAACCCTAAAATTTGATTATGCATTTGATACATTCTTTTGTTCATCTAATCTGATTTGATCTCAATCACATGTTAGGGTTTACCACATATCTTTCTCTACACCATACCTATGCATCGAGCCTCACAATATTAAATTCTATCTCAAAAGGTTTGCTAAGAATAGTAACCCATGAAACCCTAGAATCAAATATGTATTAAATGTGTTCTCATGTTCAATTGATTTGATTTGATCTTGATCACCTCTACAATCTGTTTTTCCACCTTGAAGATCAAATCTTCATTTAATTGGTCACTTGGTGCAGCAAGACCAATTAACTCCTTCCTCTATGCCAGTTACAAGATGAATCCCCTGTTCACATGAAGTTAGTTGTTTATGATTACTACATTCAAATTTGGGCCATTGATCTACAGATTTTGCACCACAATCATGTGCTTTCCATTCATTTTCATAACTTTAAAACAAAACCGTCTAATAAACAGTTGTTTAAATATCTGTCATTGATCACATAACCATCACAATCACATAGTGCATCACAATTATCTTAAATAATGACTAACAGATCAACCTTCAATCTTGACCATCAGATCTTCTACCTTTTGATCTCTGCCATTAGTCTCCTTCATACATGGTTCACCATATGCGGGGTCCACTAGGACACGTGACCAAAATTCACTCATTTTGCAAGCTCAGACAACAGGCCCACACAACCCTTGCGAGATTTGTGATTTAATGGCATTCATCATCTACGTCAACGCCACACAACTCACAACAACAATGTAAGTTGGTTTATTGAGTAATCACTCTAGGCCTATATCATCATCCACCGTCAACCTATTCTTCTTTCTTTGTTGGGTCCCACCATCTTCATCAAAGGTCAATATTCATCCATCATGGATTAATCTCCAACGATTTCTGCTAACCCCACGAGACTTAGTCAGGATCCTTCAAAAGCTTAGCAAAATTGATGAGAACCATCGGATTACCTTAATCACAACCGTTGATCATGCACCATTACTGATGACTTTGATGCAATCATTCATTGCCATCTGGTTATTGGGTCCCACAGTCGGCATCATACTCCTATTACATTTCTCAAGTGGTCCCCACCATCCACACAACATCCATGTCATTGTTGTACATCTGACATCACCATCCACGTAGATAAGATCCCACCAAGACACACATCCACTGCTTGTGCAATTCTGAAGCATCAAAAGGGAATCTACAATATTCTTAACAAGTCTCCATGAAAAGACTTAAATACTAACTCCCAACACTCAAAGCATCATTCCAATGTGGGGTCCACATGTTGTTATCAGATGTCCACGTCATTTCCATGTCACAACTTCATAATCCACAACAAGGATGTGGATTACCATTTACTCAATCTCATCAAACCACATGTCAGCGTTGTCATTATGGCTAGGTCCCACATGGAGTGGTTTCTTACTCCTTATAGCTCCATTGCTTAGTCATCATAAATCTTAACTTAAGAACCTCTTTGTCGGAGGTTGTGAACTTTTGAAAAATTGTGACATAGTGATAGCAAAGAGAGCTTTCTTCCTTATCACTCCATTAGCTAAGTCACCAAGTTGGAAGGTGACAAAACTCTAGAACCCTGCAACATAAGTTAGAAAAACTTGGAACTCTGCGACTCCATTCACTTTTGCCAAACTAATGGTAATGTATATCCTTAAAGCTCTAGGCAAAGGGTCCGGTCACCTTCATGACTATAAAGACATAAGTTGCAACTAATGCAACAAACAACCACCGATACCAAGTCAACATCAAAATAGAACATTTTGAGGACGCCATGACTGCAAACACATTAGAGTTTATCTGTAAACCCTAATATCACCTAAGAATAGAATTAATTCATTTTTGGGGACGTCCAACACTTTCTCGACTTGCAAAGCACATGACTGGAATGCTCTCGAAAAACCCATCATGAATTTGCCACTCAATTCACTATCAGGACCACTGCTCTCTCATCCATCTTTTGTCATCATGCCAACAAACTCCTTTCATTATTTGATACCTATAGCAACTTCCCCTTAGAGCTTGCTCCATACTCTTCTGGTGCTCTACTCATGCATTTTCTTTAATTCAAGTTCGACATTTCATTTGTACTAGCTAAACTGATCATACAATTGATCTGCTAAATAAAACAACTCCCCCTAAGATCATGCAACAATTTCTCCTCAAGAAACTTGACCATTTGCATCCTTTTGGACTCTGTACCAACTAGACTATTTTGAACAAATTTATAATGGTCTGATACTAATTTGAAAACAATATACACATAATAGTTTCCTCTTATCCAAAAGTCTTCCTCTTGCAGACAAGAAGCATTTCTCTTGATAGAGCATCTACACCACCTTTTCTTCAATAACTGATACCAATGGTTGATATCAATTTTTGTAGCAAACACTTCACCATCTATTAATTTTCTTACACCTTGACATGCATTTCAAGGAGCAAGAATGTGACCATAAATCTGCAACCATCAAGTTGTTAGAAAACATATTTTACCTGACTTGATCTCCTTCATTTCCAGGGATGAATGAAATATCAATTTATCTCCCCCTGGACTCATGCCCCATCACTGCAAATTAGTGATGTGAGGCAAAAGTAGCCTCATGGAGCATTTCTTGCCAGTATTTCTCTCTCCAAACCATCTTGTGCTTCTTCACCTATAGATTAGCCTTCTTCTAAAAAACATGCAAACACATGTTCACTTTAGAGGACATACTCTTCTTTGTATTCTTCCTCTTTCTCTGTACTATAGGTCTTACAAGATCTAGTCTGCAATCTTTAGCAATGTGACCCAATTTGGCACACTTGTAGCATACTACATGCATATTCCTTACAGGAGCAAATGAATTTCCATTTACATATTTAGTCCTCCTTCTAAGTGCAAATCTACATTCTCTAGCCCTATGACCAAACTGATTATAGGTATAACAGTAACCATTAAAGCATGGGGAGTACCTGGTCAAAATGTTCCTCTGAATAGGATGAGGTCTTCTTTGATTTGGCTTCTTCATGTATCTCATCCTAGTAAATCCTCTTGAATCAGCTCCCATAATGTTTTGTCTTTTTCTTTGATGCCTTGGGACTAATTTCTCCATCTTCTTATCTGTTGTGGTCTTCTTCTAATAAGAAAGAATTGAATAATTATTCCTTCTCTTGTTTGCAGTAGGTCTCTTCTCTTCTTCGACTCTCTTATTCACTGCAACTAGCTTATTTTCTTCTTTTGTCTTCTTCATCTCAGTAGTTCCTTTATCGTATTTTCCATTTCCAAAGGTACTTTCTCTGGAGCAACTTGTGCAGGCTTCCTCTTCCTTTGTGAAACATCCTTCTTCTTCTTTAAATCTGTCATAAAATTTTGCAGAAGTACTAGTAGATAAACTCGTTCCTTTCTTAAACCCAAGACCGGATTTTTCTTTAAGTTTTGATGGATTTTGTGATTTCACTAATTCATCAAGTATCTCAAAGCCACCTTTCAACTTCAGGCATTTTTCAATATTCTCTTTATCAATTGCTAATTATTTTCTCAAGGCCTCTACTTCTTCTTTCAACTTTATGCACTCTTCTGATTTAGACTGTAGTTCCGTCTAAACTACACCTTTTCTTCTTCTTTCTTCTTCCACTTTAGTCTTCAAGTTGATCACCTTTTGATTAGATTCTTCAAGTCTTTTGGTTAGCTTATCAATCTCTCCTTGTGCATGAAACTTTTTTTCTTCATTCTCCTTAATCTTTTAATCTCATCAAGAGAATTGATGAGGTCACCTTCTAGGTCTACTCCTTCTTCCTCATTATCGAAGGTTTCATCTTCTTCATCTCTATCAGACCTATCAATCTCTTCATCAGAGGTTGTTGGAAATGGGTCACCCCCATAGAAACTTCCATGTTCATCATTTGATGTACCATTTACATCAGATGATCCATCTTCTTCATTTTTTCATGTAGATTATTTTTACTTTCCTTTTCCTTATCTGACTCATTTACTTCATCATAAAAACATTTAGAAACAAAATGATTGTGATTATCTCTATGTTTCCTAAAGCCATTTCTTGATCTTTTGAAGGAATCAGCTTTCTCTTCACTGGGCTCTTGTTATCCAGAGATAGATGTTTCTTCTTCATCACTTCTTGTTGCAGCTTCACTTGAGAACCAACTTGCAGATTTATAATATTTACTTGTCTCAAGACTTTCAAATTCACTATGACATCTCTCAATCAATGATTGTACCTCAACATCACTTTCTTCATACATTCTCTTCATCTTGTTCCACATTTCATGTGCACTTTGGCAATGCATAACTTTGAAAAATATGGAACTTGACAACCTATTAAGAATTACATCCATTGCCTTAGCATTATCATCATACACCTTCTTTTTAGCCTCAGTATTTAGAGGTTTAGCAGGAGCTGTATATCCATATTCCACTGACATCCATACATCAAATTCTATGGATACAAAAAGAAACTTCATTTTGTTGTTCCACTATATATAATATGATCCATTAAAGAGAGGTATTCCTACTGTACATGAGCCTTCTTCACAATCCATTCTTGTGTTCACACAACAAGATCTACCCGAGTTGATTAAGATTCTCCTAGGGAACCTAATGCTTTGATACCAATTGTTGGAACACAATGATCTACTAAGACAGGGGTCATTCAGTAGATGTTAAAAATTTAGCTCTTAAAACCTTTTTTGCAGACTACTTTCTTTAAACCTTAATGTGTAGATATTAATCATGTGATACAAAAATATGCATGCACATAGAAACATCACATAACACTAGATATACATGGAAAACCATGGTGACAAAGCCTACTTGAGTCTACTGCTCAAATCTAGGGTCACAATCCAACTCTCTGTTACAATGCTTTTAGGGCTACAACCCAAGGATGTAACAACATGCTAATTTAGAAGCCACAACTCAGTATAATAAGAACAATCTCAAATATGCATAGACTTGGTTCTACAAAACCTCAGATGCATCAATACATATAATACATTGTTGCATTTACTACAACTTACTTTATGTTGTTGAAGTTGCACTCTCAACAACACACACCCTAATCTCTGCACTCTCCTTTGCACATAGAAAATCCATTATTCTATCTTGCTGCTCTTCTCTTCTTTCCCTTTCTGTAGTGTCTCATACATTTAAACTATACACACTCTTCTCTCTCTACCTCTACTGGATGCACAGTGAACATACTTTTGTTCAACACCTTGTGTAGTTGCTGACCACACTCACACACATCAGATACAACCCATTTTTCACTTCTTAGATTGTCTTTATTTTATTTTACTCCACTAATCTACAATCTTAGCCTAGAGATTCTCACCACCATTCAGATCTTCTCAAATCTTCTGTTAGGGTTTCCTTAGCTTGCAAACTTCACCAGCAAGCTACCTTTTCCCCGAGCCACACACCATTTTCCAGCTCATCATTAATTCATCTGATAGGGTCTATTAGATATCTTCATTGTCACTCTACCCTTGCATCGAGATGATTCTACATTTAATTCGATTACAGAGAATTTTTCTCATTCTCTCTATCCAACCCTAAAATTTGATTATGCATTTGATACATTCTTTTGTTCATCCAATATGATTTGATCTCAATCACATGCTAGGGTTTACCACATATCTTTCTTTACACCATACCTGTGCATCAAGCCTCACAACATTAAAATTTTGTCTCAGAAGGTTTGCTAAGAATAGAAACCCATGAAACCCTAGAATCAGATATGTACTAAAAATTTTCTCATGTTCAATCAATTTGATTCAATCTCGATCACCTTTGCAATCTGTTTTTCCACCTTGAAGATAAAATCTTCATTTAATTGGTCACTTGGTGCAGCAAGACAATTAACTCCTTCCTTTGTGTCGATTACAAGACGAAGCCCCTATTCACACAAAGTTAGTCATTTGTGATTACTACATTCAAATCTAGGCCATTGATCTATAGATTCCACACCACAATCCTATGCTTTCCATTTACTATCGCAATTTTAAAAAAAACCATCCAATAAACGGTTGTTTAAATATCTGTTGTTGATCACATAACCATCATGATCACATAGTGCATCGCAATTACCTTAAATCATGACTAATGGATCAACCTTCACTCTTGATCATCGGATCTTCTAGATACCTTTTGATCTTTACCATCAGTCTCCTTCATACATGGCTCACCATACGCAGGGTCCACTAGGAAACGTCACCAAAATTTGCTCATTTTGTAAACTCAGACAACGGGCCCACACAACCCTTGCAAGATCTACAATTTTTTTCCATTCGTCATCTACATCAATGCCACACAACTCACAACAATGATGTGAGTTGGTTTATTGAGTAATCGCTCTAAGCCTATATCATCATCCACCGTCACCCTATTCTTCTTTCTTTTTCGAGTCCCACCATCTTCATCAAAGGTCAATATTCATCCATCATGGATTAATCTCCACTGCTTTCCGCTAACACCACATGTTGTCATCAGATGTCCACATCATCACCATGTCACAGGTTTCTAAATCCATAACAAGGATGTGGATTATCGTTTACTCAATCTCATCAAACCACATGTATTGGCATCATCATTATGGTTGGGTCCCACATGGAGTGCTTCCTTACTCCATATAGCTCCATCGCTTAGTTGCCAAAAATCTTAACTTAAAAACCTCTTTGTCGAAGGTTGTAAACTTTTGAAAAACTATGGCATAGCGATAACAAAGAGAGCCTTCTTCCTTATCACTCCATTAGCTAAGTCACCAAGTCAGAAGGTTATGAAACTATAGAACCTCGCGACATAGGTTAGAAAAACTTAGAACTCCGTGACTCCATTCACTTTCGCCGAACTGATGGTAATGTATATCCTTAAAGCTCTAGGAAGAGGGGCCAATCACCTTCATGACTATAAAGACATAAGTTGCAACTAATGCAATAGACAACCGCTAATACCAGGTCAACATAAAAATAGAACATTTTGAGGACACCATGATTGCAAACACATAAGATTTTCTGCAAACCCTAATATCACCTGAGAATAGAATTAATTCATTTTTGGAAATTTCCAACACTTTCTCTACCTACAAAGCACATGACAAGAATGAATTCAAAAAAACCCATCACGAATTTTCCACTCAATTCACCATCAGGACCACTGCTCTCTCATCCATCTTTTGTCATCATATTCCAACAAACTCCTTTGCCTGATTTTCCCTTTTGACATCAATGACAACTATATGCACTTCAACACATGATCAACACACTTCTCCTCTGACCCGCTTTTGACATCAATGACAACATATTCCAACATAGTTAAATAATAATAATTAGACATGTGTATATTTATATATACTCACAAAATTATGTATATATGAGTTATTATTATTATTTAGATTGAAATTATAATTAGATATTATTTCACTAATAAATTTAAACAAAAGAAATTTTTATAATGGGATATCATTTCTCTCTATCTTGTTCTTGAAAAACTATTAGTTTATGTGTAAGATTGAAATATTATAGTGTATTGTTTATTATATATATATATATAGTTAATTGAAGAATTTGTGTATTAATGAATTGGTTTATCGTTTGGTGTTGATTTCTTCTAAATGTGAATTAAGTGGTAGGTTTTAATCTTTCCATGGAATTAGTTATTATGAAATTTAGTTATTTGGAATACTTTTGTCTTACAATTATATGAATGTGTATATAATTGAAGTGTGGATTAATAAGGTAACATTTGATTTAGTTATAATTAAAAAGGCTTATTTAAATGTTTTGAATTAGGCTCTTTTTGAGTAGATTGAAACAAATGAATATCTTTTTTTTTGTAATCTTAATATTTGAGTAATTACTCTTAAAAGAGAATTAGTAATTAGGTGAATAGAATTGTTTGTATTTTAAGAAGGAATAAATAAATGGGATATGTACGATATTAATATTTAGGTAATGGTTTCAATAAGTTAATAAAAAAAATAGGATTATCTTTAAGTTGAGGAATATTTATTGATTATTTTATTTAGTTAAATAATTCTAAACGGGGAAAACATGTTGGGATAAACATCTTATTGACTTTGGATAGCTAATAGTTGCTTTGTGGATGCACTAGGTGATTAGTATAAGTGGTTATAGATATGAAATATGGATGTCGTATAAGAGAGTGTTTCTCTAGTTATAATCAATTGATTAGGAAGATTAGTAAATGACAAAATTATTTATAAGGAAAAATTGGATTAATCGGATCATAGACAATGGTAAAGTATTGTGAGATGTCATAAGCTCTACTTGATAGTTCTATAAGCTTGCATAAAAGAAATATATTGTCTTGTGAATAGGGACTTCATTTTTAATTATTTCATACTTGGATTGATACTAAGTGTTGCCTTTATGTTGCAATGTTTATTTGTTGCTTACAATAAATATTGTGGTTGCATAATTGATTTAACTATTTGGTTCATGGGGTACTTATAGAGATGTTCACAATGGCTTGTTTATTGTAAGTTGCTTAAAAAAAAAGTGTATTTCAAGTTTGCAGAGTTTGATGTTTTCCTTGTGTGGAATCATGTGCGTGATTTGGAATTTAAGTTGATTAAGTATTGTGTTTGGTGGATATTGAGTTGAGATTTGGAATATTATTTACAATATATGTCATGATTGAATTGGTTATATTTAAATATTTGAAGATTTGATATACAGGGAAATATGACTATCTTTTGTTGTATTGGACTTCTTGATTCTAATGTAATGTTGAATTGTAAGTCTATTGGGTAATTAGTTGTTGGGTATCTTGTAAGGAGAATATTGAGGGTTCCCTTGGATACCCTATTGGATAATTTACTGTTGATAATTAAGGTTTGTTTTGTATTGAATCATTTATGTTAACTTAACGGAGTTTGAAGATCTTGTTATGATATTGCCACTTTTATTCTCCACTTGTTGTTTGGTAATTGTGGTTTTTGTATAGTCATTTTGTGGTTCCATGAGGTGAGTCCTTTGCTTAGGTTAATTTTGTATAGGGAGACTTTATGTGGTGACTTCCTTGTAGTCATGATTTATGGGTATGTTGGGAATCCATAAGTGTTTGTGTTAATCTCAATTGGAAGTTTTTTGGGTAGTCATTTTTTCTAGGATTCCAGAGGTGACGGGGAAAACTTGTTTTATGTTGAAAATTCCATGATTGAATCTTTATGAATCAGTTGATCTTATTTCTGATTTTAATCTCTTGTGGGTGTTACCTTGTATCATGGTTTTTCCTATCAGTTGATCTTATTTCTGATATGGCTCTTGGGCGAGAAGGTTGATACATCGCATATGTACGTGGTTCTTATCATTTTAGTGCTTTGTGTTATTTGGTACACCCCTTGATGTCATGAGGTTTATTTTCGATGCTACTAG
>VDFB02392144.1:0-26237 GCA_007258455.2 Sequoia sempervirens | reverse complement strand
TTTCAATTTGAAAACGGCTTCACCAAGAAAGGGATTTGATCTTGAGGGATACATTTATTTTTCTAGAAATAAAGTAAATTTGGGTGGATATGTTCATATACCCTATCCACATGATGACATGATTAGAAAGATGGAAGAAAGGGAAGTTGAAATTGCCATTGATGAATATAACAGGGGGGTGGAACAAAGGATAAAAGAAATACAAGAATAAAAGTTGTTATCCTCTAGTGAGGAATCATCTAATGAGAGGGAACCTCAGGGTCCAACTGATAAAATTTCTAAATTGAGAATTGAGGATTACCAGCCTCCAAATAGAGAGCAAGAAGTTGAAGAATGTTCTAAAATAGACATGAGGTAGTTGGCCTATAGATCCTTTGTTTTTTATGATGAATTTAGATCATTCTTGTACAAGAAAAAGGGGAAATCAATAAGAGAGTTTGTTATAGACATTAGACCAAGCAATGAAGACCAATTATTGAATACTTTAAAATTAAATGTGGAAAATGAGATTAAGGAGATGACTCCAGAGAGAGGAAAGAAATTATTGGAGGAGTCTAGTGTAATGATTTTCCCTGGTTTAGATTTGAATTATGCCCTGGTTTTTTATACTTTCTTGCATGATAATGGTGCTACACATAAGCTTAGTCTAGAAGGAGTTACATAAGTGTACACATGATCAAAGTATAATCCTGATGAGAGCACTCTCATGATTTGGGCCTTGTATCCTCCACACAAGAAATATGTAATCATTGACACTAAAAAGACATTTGTCCATGTGATGACATTGAAAGTAGGAGAAGTTGATCCTGTGGCCAAAACTAAAATTGCCATTGATGTTTCCAAGTTAAACAAGGCTCAGATCCATATGTTAGTTAAGGAGAGGGATATGCATAAAATGAATAATAAGAGGATGCTCAAACAGAATGATTCCTAAAGGACATGGTTAAAAATACATTGAAGGGGTCTACTAAGCTACTAACTCAAGGTGAAGGTTCCCAATCAAAGGATAAGGGTGGAGAATCAAATGTGCATGATCAAGTGAATAAAGATAGGTTTGATGCAATCTCTGTAGTATTTTAGAAAAGGCACACTAATTTAATGGTTTGGATGAACAAGTTTTGGGGAGCCCATTCCAAGAGTTATACTGCAATCCGGGAGCATCAAAGGATAAAGGACTGAATTCAAGAAAAAATCTAGGAAATACAAAAGAAGGATACATCTTGTAGACATCCAAATTTGACCACTCCCATATGGTCAAATTCGTCTATTTTATTCATCTATTTCATATTCCCCATCGATATTAATTAAATTATTTATTTAATTAATATTTCCCCTTTTCCTAAGGTTCCTAAAGTATTTAATTTAATAATTAAATACTTTACATTTCATCCATTCCTCTCTAAATTAGATAAATATATCAATTTATTTAATTTAGTCATTTGACTTTTGAATTTAAATCAATTTTAAATTCCCTCTTTTCTCTCTCCTTATCACATCCTCCATAATCTTCTTCTAATCTAGATTAGTTTAATTAATCCATGATTAAGATGTGCACACCTTTAATCAGGATTAATGCCACATCATCCATATTTTGCCACTTGCATCTAATCCTTCATTAGTCTTCTTAATCACCTTTTTGCACAACCTTAATCTAATCCTCATGCCAGTCTTGGTATGCCTCTAAGTCAACCTTCATAAGTGCTTTCTTTATTTAGCCAGGATCTCTTCCCATGGATGTGAATTAAAAATTCACATTTATTCCTCCAATACTTTTCTCTTCCCCATGTAGGTTGTTGAGAAATTCTAAAACTTCTCATATGTCGCATCTCTCCATGAGGACAAGGACCTCCTTTATGAGGACCTTGTCTTATCCCCAAGGTACTTCTAATCATGTGAATTAAAAATTGACATTTATTATTCCAAGGGCTTCTCTCTTCCCCATGATAATTGGTGAGGAATTCCAAAATTCCTCATGTGTCACATCCTTCACACATAGGGACAAGAACTTCCTTTTTGAGGAGATCTTCTCCTAATCCCAAGGTACTTGCAAGTACCTCCACTTCACATGTCATCTCTCCACATCGCATGTCCTCTTTCCACTTCATTTCCACATGGCAAGATGTGAGGGCTTGTGATTCCTCAACTCACCATAGCCCTTCATCTTGTCCATGATGGCTAAATCTTAGCCATCCAATTCTCTAGAGACTCTTCCCCTAAAATAGAGGATTTTAGTTTCATTTTCATTCACAACATTCACATTACATGCATTCACAACTCTCAAGCACTCTAGCAATTTTTGAAGCATTCAAACACTATACACTTGCATTCCCATCCTCCATTGTTGAATCCTCAAGCTCACTTTGCATTCACCTCATACACTTATCAAAATACCCAAGTCCATTGTTGCATTCCCCATTGAATCCCCATCATTTTGCATCTCATTTTAGGTGATTTGTCATCAAGAATCACACAAATTATCAACATCAAAGGGCCAACCAAAGGATCAACTTGAGCAAGGTATAATATTTCTTTAATCTTTCTTTTGTTCAAGTTCAACTAGGCTTATCTTGAGGTGTTGTTTTGTTTTTTTCTCCTTTTTGCATTTTTGTTGTTTTGCATCATTCAGGGAAGGAAAAATATGTTGCACACATTTTTGGCATGCCCGGTGGGACCCACAAACGAATCTGCTCTTTTTATGTTTTCTATTGTTTGAACTTTTGTAGGTCAAGTTTACACAAAGGTGATTTTGCACCTGATAGGGGTGATTCTTCCTTCAGAACAGGCGAGCCTGTCTCCAACAGAGGCGATTATGCATTTACAGATTCTCCCATCTGTCAAATAGGGGAAAATATTTTCCATGTTTCTCAAACAGGCAACCCTACTTCTTACTTGGGTGAGCCTACTTTCTACAAATAGGTGAGCTAGACTTTGAAACATGCAATCCTACTACTAACAGGGGTGAGCATGCCTCTGAAACAGGCGATTCTGAAACTAGCATAGGCAATTTTGCTGCAAACAGGAGCAATTCTAAGGTAAACATTGACTTAAAGTTTCATTTCTAGAGTTTTTTTCTTATCATTTTTAAGTACTGACCCCTAACTTGTTTGTTTGTGAGTGTCTCCTTTCTTACTAACATTTGTATAGTTGTTTCTCGCTTGTCCAAGGTCAGAGACTTAAACTACTAACGTTTTCTTGCAGAACAATCAGTCCCAACGTAGTTAGTTAGTTTGTTGTCATTTTCATACTAGATAGGCACACATAGAACTAATTAGAAGGGGTCAAATATACTTGTTTTTTGTGCTTGTTAAGTGGACTATTGACATATCCAATCCCCTTGCACCATTTGGAAATCCTGGGTGAAGAAAAATTGTAGTCCATTTGTGTTACCCAGGAAATACTATAATGTCCAATCTCTCCCATTGTGCTTCGTGCGAGCCTGGGGACTAGCCAAAAATTTCTAGTGTCTTCTTTTAGTGGGACCTGCTTGGGGATTTCATCACCCTAGGGGACAATCCCAACCATGTGTACCGACGGGGTATATAAAGGGGGGGAGCCAAACCTGTACCCCAATCCAGACATGTCATGTCTGGTGAAGCATCGAAGCTAGGGTGATACCTAGATAAGACGTGAAGAGTTGGTCCAAGTTTTCAGTACCTCGCTAGGGCTTCCGAGACATGGCTGTGATGGGTTGGTGTTCACGGTTGTGCCTCACATACCATTTGTATATCGAGGACTCCCTAGATCACCTTATTTAGCCTAGATAAAAGACTATGTTAGCCATACCCTTCTTACTAATCTTAGGATTGTCTTGCTTGAACTATCTTCTTTGTGCGAAACTAGTGCATTTTTGTTTGGTCAAGTCATCCTTACCTTTTTTTTGTTTGTTATTTGTTGTGTTTTTGTCCTTTTCCATAGTTGTTTTTCATTAGGTCCAGTCCAAGTCTATCGTTTGGGTGAGTTTTCCTTTGTTAGGGGTGAACTTCCCACTGTTTGGGGTGAACCTGTTGTCCACACGAGTGACCCTATCTTCTATTTGAGTCATTTCTCAGTTGTTTCCTGTCAAAATCACCCATTCTTCACATGATAGGAAAGTCTGCACCTTGGTTGGGTGAGTCTTCCATTGAGTTAGGTGAGCCTGAAACCTAAAGGGGCGATTCTACTCTTTGTCTGAGTCATTCTATCAGTCAAACAACCTAGCATATTTTCCTATTTCATCAAAAGGCCACCATTTTGGGTGAACCTGTCTCATTTCTGGGCAATTTTCCTTGCTCTTTCAGTCCCCTATCAACCCCGGGGTCATCATATTCACCCATTCTCTGAAAACAGGCAATTTTGCAACATAATTAGGCTAGTTTGCACCCTGAATAGCCAATCCTGTCTTCCATTTAGTCAATCTGTTTATCCGTTTAGTCAATCCGTTTGCTCATTTCCCCATTCGATTGGTCTGTTTCCCTGTTCAGTTGGTCCATTTTCTTGTTTGACGAGTCTGTTTCCCCGTTTAGAGAGTATTTTTCCCCATTAGGAGAGTTTGTTTCCCTGTTAAGAGAGTCTGTTTCCCTATTCGGAGAGTCCATTTCCTCATTACAAAGTTTTGTTTCACCGTTCAAAGAGTCTATTTCCCCATTATGAAGATTCATTTGTCCATTCAGAGGGTTTGTTTCCCCTGCTAGAGTTGTCTTTTACCCTGGTTATCGACATTGTTTAATCGTTTTTAGATTTAGACAAGTCTGAAAGTTGTTTAGGCAAGTCTATCACCTATTTGGGTGAATCTAAACACTGTTTAGGTGACGCTATACCCTAAATAGGTGACCCTATCACCTCAATAGGTGACCCTACATCCTGAATAGGTGACCCTGCATTTGAATAGGCGACCCTGCACCTTGAATAGGCAACCCTGCACCTTGTATAGGTGACCCTACATCCTGTTTGGGAAATTTTACACCTTGTTTGGGTGATCTTACACCCTGTTTAGGATATTTTGTCAAAATTAAGAGAGTTAATCTATTGGGCCCCCAAAAGCTTATTGTTTCCCAAGCCGTTTGCATCTTTCGTTCATCAACAATCTTCATTTCAGTCCATCTGCATTTCCCAAAATTCATGTGTTCATCATTTGAATCATATAAGCACATCTTAGAACATCTCTAGGTTGCAAATCCATCATCGTTTCCTCAATCCAAATCCCTTAAACCTCATTTTAGAGGTTATTATCTGAATTGGCTTAGGTATCTCAATTTGATTGTCATCATCCACATTTGCTCAAGATTGTCATCTATCTTGAGTCAGTTATCATCTTCAGCCCAATCAATCCACTTTCATCTCAAGGTGGATTCAACACCGTAATCATCTATTTTTCCTTTAATCCAATCAATCAACACCTTAAGTCACCTAGGGTGATTTTTGAACTTGTTTTAGAATCCCTTTCATCATCCTATCTCATCCATCATCCAATCTTATCAATCGTTTCATCAATAAATCTAATCCAATCTAATCCAATCACATCCCTGTCTAATCATTTAATCTATCGACCCCTCATCCAATGCAATCAATCCTTCAATCATCACTTAGCTCATCTTTGCATCACATTTTAGAGTTTAGTCTCATCTTAGTTCACCTAGTAGTTTTGCACTTTCATGCCCATTCAAACTTGATCGCAAGTGAAGAAGCAAATGGCAGAACAACAAACCAAGGGTTCCCAACCGAATATCCGTTAGGATCCTAACAACGATGAAAATATCCCTCACAATCCCAACAATGGTGCCTCATGACAATCCAACACTGACATTCAAAACACATCACCACTTGGTGACGAAAACATGGTCATTCAGCCTGAAGTCATGGTTGACGAATACCTTAGTAACCCCGCTAATGTTCAGATGATGGATCACCTCCTCAATGATCATGGGGATAAGATTCTTGCCACTCTAATCATGAAAGGAATCAAACCACCACCGTATTTTGATATGTCACAATATATCGGCACCTAATCTCTTCCAGTACATCAACACTCGCAAACTTCACAAAACACTCTGGGAAATTCATATATTCCTAAGGGTCCACCTATAGATAATTGGTATCAACCTGGGTTTGGAAATGCTATGATACATCAAGTCCCAGGTTACCCTCACCTTCCAGCCTCAGTCTCTGAAGCACAACCTGATCCAAATGACCCATTTGCTTATGGTATGCCACAACATATTCCATCTGCACCACCACTCCCGCCTCATCATCCTGGTAAGCCTTTTGTCAACACTAGAGGAAATCCCGTTCTTGCATTGATGCCATCTCCCAGACTTGCACCCACTAGTAATTTACTACCACCACCTCAAGGTAACATCCCTACATTCCAATAGCCTCTCATTAATCCTCAACAATCCACTGTGTCAAAAGCACCATCGTAGCACATTGCTATCCCCTCGCAAGTGCCACCACAACATACCGCTACTGCTACTATCTCATCTTAGCCGCCTCATCAACAACCTTCACAACAAAATGTTTAAATTCTACAACAGAATGTTCCACAGCAAAATGTTTCAGCTCCACAACAACATACTATTGTTCCTACACAACCTCCTCATCAGGTAACACAAGCTACATCGCAACCTCAACAACCACCCCACGGTGCCTCCACAAAAATTCCTCAGCAACAACACATCTTGTCTCACCCAACTTATCAAAAACCACCCTAGCACATGCACGTTCCCATGCAAGAAAAATGTAATCCCCTCACACAATATCTCTATCATCTGTCAAGCACATATACGGCCTATGCTACTCCGTCAAATCCAAATCCTAATCCAGTCCTTCAGAATCCACTGCGATCTCAACCGCCACTTTACACTAACCCTTCGTAATCCCACTCAAATTCTTACTAGCAAACCTCTTATCCACAACCACCTCCATATGCCACAAAATAGACCAACATTGCGTACAACTACCAATCCAATCCATACTATGCTCAACAACAACCACCCTATCAACAAGGTCCTCCATCCACCTCCTACTATCAACAACCATCGTCACATCAATAAGGTGCTTCCACTTCATCGTACTACCAACCTCCCCCACAATATCAGCAGGGTGCTCCATCCACTTCATATTATCAATAACAACCACCTTATCAACAAGCAACTTCCATTTGCACCGCCACGAACTTATGATCAAACTACTTCTGCACTGTCCTCATCATACCAACAATATCCTCCATATAACCAACCTAATCTGTCTAATCAAACCCCCACAACACTTGTCAATAAAGATTTGGAAGAACTAAAAGCTGCATTAAAGGACTTACAAGGAGGGACTGGCAAACAATCCTTCAAGTTTGAAGAAATGTTTCCCTACCCATTTGATCCTTTAATCTCAACCAAAGTCTAAATCCGATAACCTTAGGCAAGAAAGCAATCAAGCCTAACCCTACCCTAACCAGCCGCTCTACCTCCAAGTCATCAAAGTCTAAATCACAACTACCAAAATGTCAGAATGGTGCTCTCGTGACATCAGTGGTGGAGGATACTCCTGTATGCATCACACACATAGCATCAATTTGTCGAAAAAGTAAAAAAACTGATCAAAATTTGAGAATTTGCATCCTAAACATCAAAGGCATCATTGAAATGAATAGCATCACTCTTTTAGGGGTGTGTCATTGTATCTATTTTAGGGGTGCATCACCATTTTGGTGACATGCATCGCTACACTTAATAGCACATCAGCATTTGGGTGAATCGCTCTATCAAAATATTGTGGTGTGTCGCTAAAATCTATGTGCATTGCCCACCTCTTTCAAACAATGTTGAAACTAAAAATCCTATGCATCAAGTTATATTCATCAAGCAATCCCCTAATCGAACATGTTGCCCAACAAAAAAATTTGGGTGCACTACTAAACTGGAGGTGCATCACTAAAATATCAATAGTGATGCTTTTGATGCATGAAATGCATTGCTATACAACAACATGCCTAGGGACCTAATTTTGACCCCTATTAATTGCACCTAAAATAAAAAATCAAAGCAAGTTTCGAGTCACATACTTGGGGTACTATGCCTACTAGTTGCTGGTACTCTTGAACTCACTCTAAAAGGTGAAGAGGAAGCACTCATTGCACCATTTCGTCACAAGTTTAGAGCTTAAAAGGCACAAAACTCTAAGGTTTGAATGCACAAATGAACTGGAAGTGTCACCCCTCTCACATATTTAAGCCTAAAAATTAGGGTTTTTTGCCCTAATTTGAGCCAAAAGCTAGGGTTTTGACCATTTTTATATATCTCCACCCTGTGCAACATATTTTGAGCTGTTTTTAGCATTTCTGAGGCCATTTTTGGCATCCTAGGACCTGTTTGGGCACCTAAACCTACATTTAACCTTCGTCAAGAAATCAACCCAAAATTCAAAATTTTTGCTCGATTTCTCAAGGGGGCAAGAAACCAGCTTATTCCTTCCACTAGGGCAATAGTGGGGCATCCAAAAATATCAATTTTATTTTTATTTTTTGATTTGAGCAATAGTTTAATCCGAAAAAGTGTCAGTCTTTGAACTAATGTAACAAGTACCTCGCTTCAAAGAGGGGAAAAATGTAGACACTTAAAACTGTCTTGAATGATATCATACACTCAAATAAGATATATCCTAACTTCATTTTATCCAAAAATCCATCATTTTTTCACTTAATTGATTAAATTTTCCTAGCTATTTAATTAATTGCATCATTTGCATTTGTTAACCTATTTAATCTAATCAGGTTAATTTACCCCCTTTCATGCTAACATTTCATCTTATTAAATTAAAAATACATCAAGTTATTTAATTTACATCCCTAAGTCCTCTTATTTAATTAAATAACCCTAAGTTATTTAATTAAATATCATATCACTTTCCCCTTTTCATTAAATCATTCTATTTAATGAATATCATCTAATTCCCCTAATTTTCATAATTGAAACTTTATTTAATTATCAAATTATTAATAAATCTAATCTTCCCACTTGCAAGGGAATATTCCTCCTTTGAACATTCCTCCAAAAGGAATATTCCTTCCCCTTTTGCACATTAAAACTTTGTTTTAATTTGCTAAATATTTAATTTCCCTCACCCATGAGAATATTCTCTCTCTTCACTCATTTGAAAAGGGGAATATTCTTTCTTGCAACAAGCTTTCAACAAGACTTCTTGTGGATAAACCCACAAAACTAGTTTACAATTCTAGTGAGGAAGGAAAATTGCAAAAAACAACCCCATGTTGAAAATTTTGGTTTTTGGGGGTTCAAACAAACTTTTGGTTCGAGCAAACTCAAAGGGGGTTCGCTCGAACCCCCCTTTGAGCAAACCTATTTAATGTTGGGTCCCACCATATTCCACATTTCCCATTATGAAAAATAAAGGAAAATTTTGAGGAAAAAGGGGTTTTCTCAAACCCTCATTCGAGCAAACCTAGGCTTGAGTGAACCTCCAAGGGGGGTTCACTCGAAACTAGGTTCATTCAAACCCCCCTTTTCCCCCTCTGGCACCAAATTTCTCCAGAATTTTTCCCTTCGAAGCTCGAGTTGAGGATGAAAATGGAGGAGACTTCTTAGACCCAACTAGATGATGGTAGTCCTCGAAACGAGCTATCCATCGAATATAATTTTAATATGTTTTGGTTTTATTATGTATTTGTTTTTTTAGTTTTATTAAACATAGGTTTTTCATCAAAAATCAAGCTCTCTGTTATGCACATGTGGAAAAATAGTAGATTATCAAAATAAAATTCTTAAAAATATGTGCAAGTTAGGTATTGATGTCCTTATCCAATAAAAAAAATTGAATTTCGATACATACAAAATAAGTTATGTTGTATACAGTGAGCATCACTCCTTAATTGGTTTGACTTCGAAACTTGATTAAGGAAAAAATGTTCAATAAAACACTACGAAACAAAATGAAAGGGTTAGATATTGTAGTTACAAATATAAATTCAAAAATTAGAATTTTATCCATCATGGAAAAAAAGTTATGTTGTATACAGTGAGCATCACTCCTTAAAAATGGTGCTTATTGAAAAAAACTAGTTTTCGAAGGAGATGGAAAAAAAAGTGCAATCTGATTCCAAAATTTTGAAAAAAATATATTTAGAATCTACAGAAAAAATGTCACAAATCACTAGCTTGCATCATCTTCAAATTTTCCTCACGGTTTAGCCGCTATAGGTGCCTGAAAGTGAAGATTTACTTAGAAAAAATCAGTTTAGTGTCTAGTTTGGCCAAAAATTGTAAACCAATATTGTGGGATCACCCTTGTGCAAGTTTTGAAATTGTGTTTGTTTGAAAGAATATGAACCCTTGATTATTTTCTTGATCCATGTGATCATTGATTCTCATCCATTGATGAGAATCCATGATCTGTGCCTCCATCTTCCTTCCTTTTTGACCATTGATTAACCTTTTTAATCTTAACCCTTCATTTCTCATTTGTCCTCCTATAAATAGGTCACTATTTGGAGACAAATGGATCCATCTTTTAAGATCAAACTCATGCTGTTAAAATAACTTTCACTTCCACTCATATTTAGTACTTATTTAGCATCCTTTTAGCTTAATTCACTTGCATCATTAGCTTAAAGCATCCATTAATGGATTTTTTGATAACATAGGTGCATACATTTAGCATATGTGGTAATTAGGGTTTCAATATTTTTAGCTTAAACTCCATTTAGAATAGATTTTCATATACCCATATCAATCATCTTAGCATTCATCATGTTAAGTTAGCATTTAAATCATGTTTTATTACACATCTTTCATTAGTTTCATCGATTCTCTTCAATAGAATCGATTGAAACAAGCTCATTTATCTACAAGATTGGGAAATGCTCACCATTCCACATCAGTGTGACACCATTCCCCTAATAGGACAAGTTTCAATGGATTAGAATAGGTGTTTTTGAAGCTTTCATGATTTAGAATGTTAGTTTTTAACAGATTCCTAGTTTAGTTTTTATTAATTGATCTTACTGGACTGATGTTTGGTGGCTTAATATGCTTCTAATCCTCATGGATCAAGTGTAGTCATCCCATACTAAGTTGTCAGTCACACTTATAGATGAAAGTAAACATGAAAAATGGAATAAAATGGATATGAATGCATGGGCTACCATTTTATGGAAAATTAGTCTAGGGATAATATCTCATATTCAAGATCTAAAAACAACAAAGAAAATATGGGAAACTTTGCAAACAATGTTTGAAAGAACTAGCAAATTAAAAGTGATGGAAATCAAAAGGAAACTAACTCATTTGAAAATTAAGTGAGGAGATAGCATGAATTCGATCAGTGACATAAAGATAAAATTGCAAGATACATTTGAGATGACAAATCTTGGGTTTCTACACTACTTTCTTGGCATCTAAGTATGGAGAAAAAATGATGGAATTAACCTTTCTCAAACCAAGTATGCTTTAGACTTGTTGAGAAAATTTAGGATGGAAGATTACAAAGGTGTAACTACTCCACTTGCTCTGGGATTGAAGATGACTAAGGATATGGATGGTGAGGATGTTGATCCTACCTTATACAAGCAATTGGTTGGTAGTCTTGTGTACTTGACTCACACATGATCATATATTTCTTTTGCAATAGGTGTGGTTTCATTTTTTTTGAGTTCTCCTAAGGTTCCACATTGGATGGCAACAAAAATAATATTGAGATATGTATGTAAGGGACCTTCAATATGGGTGTTTATTACTCTTCTCATGGAGATCTATAGCTTGTTGGATATTCTAATTCAGATTGGGCAGGTTGTGCAGATGATCGAAAATCAACTATAAGTGATGTTCTCTCTTTGGGTTCTAGTCCCATTTCATGGTGCAATGAGAAGCAATCTACTATTGCTTTATCAACTACATAGGATGAATAAACTACAATGAATGAAGCAGCTAAATAAATATCCTGGTTGTGAGTTATTCTTTTAGTAGTCAAACAACATCAAACAGGGCCTTCTTTACTTCATTGTGACAATCAAAGTGACATTATGTTGTCCAAGAATCCAATATTTCATGCTTGCACAAAACATACAGAAGTCTATCACCATTATATCAGGCATCTGATCCAATAATAGGTGATTCATCTTTAGTATTGCAAAATAGAGGATCAAATAGTTGATCTATTTACCAAGGCTTTATGTGAAACTAAGTTTTCATATCTTAGAAGTCCTTTAGGCTTGGAAGAAGACACATGAATATTTGATGGTTGTCATCCAAGGGGGATTGATGTGAATGTCTACCATCATATTGGTGAATTATTGTAAATGCGTACCTAACAAGGCTTTAGGTTGGGACCCATCTTCTAGATTATGGGATATTTAAAATAGTTAGTCTAATTAATTTATGGGGGGATATTACAATAAATTAATTATCCATTGTCCTTTATGGCACAGACTAGCCATAATGTAGAAAGGCCTATCGGTACAGACTAGTAGAAGCCCTCAATGCCAACTTCAACCATCCATCGTCGTCTTTAGATATGCCATACCATTCACGTTGTCCTCCTTCACCTATCTATCATAAATGTTGTAGCTAATACCAATGTATAGTGAAGGAAGAATTTATTATGTATTTACTTATAAATCTAATCAACGAGCATGTATTCGATAGAGCTAAAATTTAGAGTTATCTTTTTTTTTGTTTCTCCTCTATTCCATATTTTCTTTCAATTAAAATCTAAAATTTATGTGAGGCGATTACCATTAATTGTGGAGAGCAAATGGTCATAAAAAGGGCACATAGATTCTTGTATAGACAATACTGGTGGTAGACTAGTGAGAAGCTCCACCAAAACTATAAACATCACTCTTGTATGTTAGTTGGTTGCTCCTCACAAACTCTGGGTCCACATAACCTAGAGTGCTTGACGGAAGCATGATGCTCAGATGTGTTTCATTGTAAAGTTGTAGATGAGAAATACTAAAGTCTACTACATTGGGTGTGAATGCATTGTCTAGCAAAATATTTGACAATTTTATATCATGATGGGAAATGGGCTGAGAGGCCTCATGATGCATGTATGCTACACCCTATGTAGTCTCCATGGCAATATGTGTCCTTCTTTCCCATGGAAAGTGCTCCTCTAGGGACTATAGATGTTGAAAGAGAGTTCCATTCGACACAAATTCATATACAAGCAATGGAAGTTGAGTATAGAGGCAACAATTGATCAACTAACATAAATAATGGAGTTTAGAGTGATAAATATAAGAGGAATGGTTAAAAATTGGAGGATATATAGGAACTTAGCTATTAAAAATAAGATGAATAATTAAGCATTAACATGGTGCAAATTTTGTTTGTCTTAGTCTAAAAAAAATAGATGCTCTTGGTTTGCTTCTTATCTTGGAATTTTGACAATCACAAAATCTTAGAATGGTTCTCTTTGTAATACTTAGGATCAGGGCTTAAATTTGACGATCGACCTTGCCTGTCAACAAATTTTTTAATGACGGTTATCTATTCAAAGGTGCCCTTAAAACATTATGATATACCTTAGTGTAAGTAAAATTATATATAAATCAAATATATATATCATTATAATTCTATATAAATTTTGACAGTCTATCCAAAATCTCTCCTTTAATCTGATACAATCTTCTTAAAGTTTTGATTGTATTTTGTGGCAAAAATCTCTAAATATGGTCATACAGCCATCAAATTTAAGCCCTGCTTAGGATATTTAAATATCATTATGTTTAAATGTCCAACTAAATGCATTTAAATATCAAGACATAAAAAATAGTTGCACAAATGTGAAATAAGTTGGCTCCTAACAATAAATGAGAAAAGATAGGAATTGACAATTTTGAGTTTTAGAAATTCAACTCTCAATTTAGTTCTCTACTATATGGGAATGAAATGATTCCTTTGCTGATTTAGAAAATACAATCTTTTCTTATCCGACTTCTTTGCCGTATCTTGAAAGGGAAAACGTCATCATCTACGTTAGCAAATATTTAATAGAAAAGACTCGGTAAGGACAGATTTTGTATAACTGGAATTTGCAGGTTTACATCAAGATAATTGGAGTCAAGAGCAATCATGTTTGTATATCTTGAAAAGTGAAGTTCAGAGACACGAACAAGTCTGCAGCCATTAATTCTCGTGTGTTTCTTTGATTTACTAGTACTTTGCTTTTAATGTAAGTATACAAAATGCATTGGGAGGTCGGTAGTGTATTTCTGATTTGGTGGTGTTTAGCCGCCTCTGCTGTTGCAAAATGCGATCTTCAATTGTGTGGATCGCAGAAAGTGAGCTACCCGTTTTGGATAGACAATCCAAGTTGTGGGTACCCTGGTTTTCAGATCAAATGCATGGAGAAGGAGAATGGGAATTCTAGCAGGGAGTTTGCTCCATTTCTTGGCGCTCTTGTAAATGGTAGGGATACGGACTTAGAGATCCTGCAGATCAATTATACGGGCTCTCTGATCATAAATTCCACTTCTCTAAAAGCCATGTCGTGTAATGAAACAGATGATGCCTTTGTGCAGTTGAAGTTACCTGTAGATGGCCCCTTCACCATTTCCTCCATCAACAGATTCGTGGTCATTGGTTGCAGATCAAAAGGTTCTTTCACTGTTGATGGTGAGAAAGGAAGCTGTGAATCTGTATGTCTACATCAATATGATCCAAAATACTGCAACACCTATGGGTGTTGTGAAGCTGGTATTCCAGGAAATGAGAGAAATATAACTTTCACTGGTGGGGGGATTACGTATGCAGACTTTCCGGAAGTGTGCGGGTTCTCCACTATTCTCGATCCACTTACTTGGGTCTTACCGGAACACGAATCTGGTTGGTTGGGCAGAGGTCATTACGGCCTCCTCCTCGAGTGGGGCATCGGCCAAGGAAATTGCTCGACGGCCAAAGGAACAGGCAATTACTCTTGCGCCATGGAAGCCGAATGCATGGACTCTACAGCAGGGAACGCCCACACATGCAAATGTTTTTCGGGCTACGAAGGGACTGGTTACTCTAACGGCACCGGTTGCACAGGTATGATCGAGATTTCCACACTTTCGAATCTGGTATGATGTGTTTTCTTGTATTGGAGACTCTCTTGTCACTCTGTTGAATGTACAGATGTGAACGAGTGCAGTCGCAGAGATTTGAATCAGTGCGTTGAATTGGGTATATGTCATAACTTGCCTGGTTCTTACAATTGTTCATGTGAATGGGATTCTATCGGAGACGGCTTTCGAAACGGGACAATGTGTACTTCAATATATTACGGTGGATCTCTTGATTCTACAATAAGTTTAGGTAACCATGCCGTGCGTTTACCTTTATTTTTCATATTTGTATTTGATTATTTAATCGTATTTATTTATTATTCAATTATATTTTAGGTGGTTTCATTTGGAATAGTAGTATTAGTTGTTGGATTAGAAAGAATATGAAAATGAGGAGTTAAGTTTAGATTTGAAAAATATAAAGGAAGATCTTTAGTTCACATGTGCATGTTACGAATAAGGCATATAAGATCAAGTGGAATGCTCTACTCGAAAGAGGAAGCTTCTAATTTACTTTTTTGGTTAGCTCTTCTCGATCAAGTTTATGTGGAGATTCAGGTGCTCATTTTATCCATGTTCTCTTGTAACTTTAGAAAATCTTGGTGATTTCTATTTTGGTTCTTGTCTTATATATATTGGTATATAGTTTGGAGATATACATAATAGCATGATTTTTCAAGGAGTTATGTTGCTGAAAAAAATTCAAACTTGTATTTTTTTCATGTGTGAATGCTTGAGCCTCTATGATATATTATAATTGGATTTGGTACTATGAATATAGGTTCAAGTTTTTGAGGTTCGATTTTTTTCCAAAGGATTTTCCTAGGGTAAACACTATGTCATTGTGGTGAATTCATTTGCATGTGCATTTTTATTTCTAATATTGTTAGATATTGCATACATGTCTCTTCTCATTGACTAGTGTGGGAATTGCTTCTACTATCATTTTCCTTTCATTCTGTATTAGAGCTTATCATCTCTATTTCCTAGTTTTTAAGAAAGAGATTTTTTTTCACTAAACATAGTTTAAATAGGAGTCAAGCACATAAGATCTATTTCTCATAAAAATGACAAGTACATCATGGATGGAAATGGATTAATTTAATCATACAAGCTTTGAGCTATAGAAACTCAAAATGGAGTATTTGTTAATACACAAAGATCAATGAGTACCAGTCTCTAGAAGTTTAAACCATGATCAACCATGAAGGAGAAAGATTTAGTTGTGTTAGATTAGAAAATTAGAAGCCTCATTGGACTTTGTTTGATAGATTTAGTGTTCCTAGATGTTGTAAAAGAATTTTCTACCAAAGTCCTCTACTAAATTTATAAAAGTTATAGTAGGCCAAATTATGAGTGAACAAGATTTTACTACAAAAGAATATATATATTTTTATGTGGATCCATGATAAGGAATTACTAGCTAAGCACTTAAATGTATTTAACACTATTATAAGATAGTCACAATCTCTTGGCTTAAATATGAAGGAAGAAGGTTGGTGCATGTTCACATTATGTTTTTTGTTAAACTCATGGGGCAATCTAGTGATGGCCATTAGAAGCATTATTTTAAAGTTTTTTTCTCATTGAGTTAGTGGCTTCTCTTCTTTTAAAGTAGATAATGTAGAAAGATTTGAAATTTATTACAAAAGTGATTCTTGCTCACAAAAGGTCTAAGGAGAATGGCAAGAAGGATAAAATAAAATCTATCAATTGCAGGGGACATAAGTCTACTAAAAAATATCAATTGCAGGGGACATAAGTCTACTAAAAAATCTAAGGTAATATAATAGAGATGAGATTAGAAAAGGCCACATCAAAAAGAAACACGAGTATAAAATAAAAGAATTAGTTGAATGATTATTCAAACTGTAAAGCTTCAATGAATCACACATTTTTATAGCCTTACCATTTAAATGTGTAGGGATGCATTGATGATCAGATTTGGCTCCTTTTTTTCACATGACTCCTCAGAGGGAGTGATTATATGACTACGAGAAGTTTGATGGTGGAAATGTCTACCTTGGTGATAAAATTTCTAAGTGTTTTTGTGCATTGTTGAGTCAAGATTTTATTCTCTCATGGGATGGTCAAAGGTATTTTAGGACTTTTACTAATGCAAGGTTTGGCATGAAATGTATGTTATTTGTTACTAAGATGAATATTGTCGGTATGTAGGTAGTTTTAGTGGTGGTGTATGTAAGATAGTTCATAGATCCATGGTATTGGAAAATGGATTTCAAGTTAGAACTCTTCTCCACCTTGATGCTAGCACCTACATTTACTATAATAGTTCAATGGTACCTCCAAAATCTACACATATAGGATTAGTACTTGCAAAAAAGGAATTAACTACATTACGAATTGTAGTAATGATAAAAGTGACAAAGACAAGTTTTCAAAAAGGGGAAATTTAATACAAGTTCTCAAACATGTTGTCACTTCAAAAAGTAAGTTACCAACTAATAAGACTATGTTGTGGCCCATGTATAAATCAACCGCATAGGTGAGAAGGGTCTTAGAAACTTGAAATACAAAATCTTATAGAAGGGTTGCCTAATTGATTTCAAGATCATGAACTTTATGTTTGTTGGAAATAAAATAATATCAAATTTTATTCGTTCTCACATAAGTCTCATGGTATTTTGGATAGTATTCATAGTGATATTTTTGGTCCTATAGATACATGCCTTAATTATCAAACCATTGTATTATGTTTCTTTGATTGGGATTTTTCTTAGGAAGACCTGAGCCTATTTTCTTATGCATAAATCCAAGGTATTCAATTGATTCAAAGAGTTTAAGGTTTTTGTGAAAAATTAGAGAAGTAGAAAGATAAATATGTTGAGAACATATAATTGTGGAAAATATTGTTCATCAAAGTTCTACATTTTTTTAAAGAGAATAATATTGTACGGTATAAGACAAATCCATAGAATCATTAGTGAAATTAAGTTGTAAAGAACATTCAAACAAGTTTTCAATGGAGAGGGAAAGAAATATGCTTAGTGGGGTCAATTTAGAAAATAAATTTAGGGTAGAGGTGGTTACCACCATATATTACTTAATTAATAGGTTTAGGTTTCATCAATACTTGTGGATAAAAACACCTTTGAGGTTTGAGTGGGTAGAAAAACCCTACTTCAACATCTTCAAGTATTTGGTTGCAAGATATACACTCATGTGCCTAAAAAGAAGAGGTCAAAGTTGGACTATAAGGTAGTAAAGTGTATCTTCATCAATTATGGTGATGGTAAGAAATGATACAAGCTATAGGATCTTATGAAGTTAGAAATGTATTGTAGAGTCAGAATCTAATCTTTAGAGATATCATGTCTTCTTTTACAATTGAGAAATTAGACAAGAGTGTAAAGTCTATAGTGTGAACTTAAAGTCAAAGAATGAGATAGATGCATTTGAGGCTAAACTATAAGTTTAATATGGATTATATTAGGCTAGTATATATATCTTAGTTAATTTGGAAGAAGAAACCTCCACCATTGTTTGAGGAGATCCACTAAAAAAATAAAGAAACCAAAGAGATATAGTAAGCCTAATTTCACATGTAATTTTTCTTTGATTACTAATATTAAAATACTAAGCGAGTTAATAAGGGTTATAGAGAGTCTTGGAAATTTACCATGGATGATGAGATGGATTCATAAAGGAACAAATACACTTGGGACTTGGTTTAGTTGCCAAAAGTTAGGAAGTATGTTGGTTGCAAATGGGTCTTCAAGAAGAAATTTAGTGTAGATGGTAGTGTTAAAAAGTATAAGGCTACATTGATTGCAAAGGGATATTATTAGTTTATGGAATTGATTATGGTGACAGTTTTTCTTTAGTTTAAAAGACAATATCCATTTGGTTCATTATCATCACTGGCAACAAATTTTTGTTTTGAGACCAAGTAGATGGATGTGAAGACAAATTTCATACATAGTGACCTGAAGGAAGAAATCTACATGGAATAGCCTAAGCTTTACATAGTAAAAGGTAAACGTAATGTCACAAAATAGCACCTTGGGGAAATTTCACATTTTAGCACTTTTCCTAGCATTTATTACACCTAAACGCATTTATGATAAGAGCCTCATGGGTCAAAATTTCATGATTCCCATTCCACGAGGTCCAATGACAAAGCAACAACAGTCCATAATCCTATTTCTTGAAAACTGACATGTTGGACACCTATGTGGCACACGGACATCTACGCAGCACGTAAGCATCCTGGTAGTTTCCTAAGTTTGAAACGAGGAACCCCAGAATCTTGAATTGGGACATGTGTCTTTGCAGTCAAATTCTTGATTGTAATGGCTCCTTCCACCCTTGCATGCAACAAAACTCCATTTTTCTCTCATTTTGGGGGGTTATCTCTTATTTGATCACTTCTCTTCTCAATCTCACTTCATTCTTAGCCTCTTCTACTCTTTGCAATAACACTTCAACAAGTGAAGCTTTGTCGGACGAAGGTCCCTCCAACAACCAAAGCTCTCTATAAATCATTCAATAGTGTGTCCATGTGTTCAAGAGGGGGCCAAAGACTATTGGTAATTCTCTCTTACTCTTATGTATTTTAGAATAGATTAGGTCATTTTGTTCATTTGTTATTTGGTGGTGTAGGTTCTCCTCAAGTGGGGATTGTTTTCACCACTTCCTTTTGTCTATTTCATTTATTCTCTCTATCTATTTGGTTGTCTTTGGAGGTGGGAACACCAAAGCGGGGGTTTGACTGTGGCAAGACCCGAAATATCCCCAACATTTTTCCTCGTTCGTCTTGTATGCAGGTCATCGAAGTGGAGCTTGGAGGATGATTTCAAAAATCTGGCCATTTGCAAGTCCTTTCTTAGCTCTCCTTTGTACTTTGTCTCATTTTCTACTTTATGTTTAGTTACATTGTCAAATGGACTTCAAATCTGTGAAAGATAGTAGGTTCTTAGTTATTCTATGAAAAAAGTTTGAGTTTTTTTTCCTTGGATGCCAACGCATCCTTTGGACTCTAGCATGTCATACTGGCGTCCTGGTACAGGATTGAAGTCCGTTGGCCGAGAGATATTCCTTCTAAGGAAAAAATATTGAGACCTTGCTCTCTCAAATCCTGAAGTGACTTCATAGGATAATTGATTTGTGCATGGTTTCTTTGCAATTTCTTCATTTAGCAATACTTGAGGTGGTTAAGGGTAGTTTTCTCCTTGGGATTCTCTTGAGAATGAAGAGACTTGTGAGTAGTAAATCCCCCTTATCTCACATTTTGGTGAACCCGACATGAACATGTCAAATATTTTTCTACAATGTTTTAATGTTTATGATTATGCTTTCTCTAAGGAAAATTTTGATATGTTGGATGATGGTCTAGATGACTTCTTATAAGTGTCTTCCTCTATCTACAGATCTTTCGAAAAAACTTCTTCTTCGCAAGATGAAGAGTCAGTGAACGTTGTTGTAGTCTATGTGGCTTCTCCAAGTCCTAAGAGACCTATTGTTTCCTTGACTTGGCTAGCCCCTCTCCTAAGAGGATTCATTCTATTTGTGGAGTTCCATATCATAATGACTCACTGGATTTATATTCAAGGTTTGTAAAAGCTACAAACTCTAATTCTTATAATGTTGTTGGGCACATGTATAATACTAGGAGAAATAAGCAGAATTTGGATCAACAACCTTTTGTCCCTACACCTCAACCTACTCAAGTTCCTACTTCTTTACCAGCATCTCAACCAATTATCCCCTAGCACCTAAACCTATGACTAAAGCACCTAGAGATTATTATATGGTCGAGCAACTTCATGTTACTCCGACTAAGATCTCACTTTGGGATTTGCTTCAAACCACTCTAGTTTATTGAGGTATGCTTCAGGAATCCTTATAGAAGATCCTCTTACTTTCCTCTGCTAGTCCAATGCATGTTAATGCGTTGATGGCTCGTATTCATGTGGATTTTCCGAATATCACATTCTATCCGCAAGAACTTCCACCCCTAGATGTGCAGAAATAAGTTGATCCTTTAATGATCATAGTTAATGTTAACATTATTGGTATTAGATGTACCCTTGTTGACATAGGTTCGGCCCTCAACATTTGTGGTATATATCTACTACCTAAAATTAAAGTTGATTGTTCCTCCTTAGTTGCATCTTCTATGTACATTCATGAATTTGATAACGTTGGTTGACAAGCCCTGGGCATAATAATCTTGCCTTTGTGGTTAGGCCCCATTACCTTACCCACCTTGATTTATGTGATGCCTAGTCCCCTACCTTAAAATCTTCTTTCAGGGGTACCCTAGATTCATGCTATGGGTGTTGTAACTTCTACTCTACATTTTTCTCTAAAATTTGTAGCAAACAATCAGGTGGTTACAGTCAAAGATGATCTAGAAGCAGTTCACCTTTGTGAATTGGTCTCCATCAATTGGGATTTAGTTGTTTCCACTCTTAAGAATTGTATTATGTCTCTAACATCTAATGTGATGACATGTTCCTCAACGATACCCTCCATAGAGGCTATCCCCAAAGTGAATGTCACTAAAGAGGAGCAGCCTAAAGTAGAAAGTCCTAAGTCTTTTGCATCTACTTCTTCTTTTGAATCAAATTCATTTTTTGTGATGATTGGAGATCCTTAGAATTCTCTAAATTCTTCATTGGATAGTAAAAAGTGAATCCCATTCATCTTAAGCTTCTGATAACCTTGAACTCCTTTGTTAAGGAAATGAATCAGACTCTCGTTGAGAAGGAAAGTTGTGGTCGTATTCAGAAACCAATCATTCCTCTACTGAGAAGGATAATCCTACTCGCACTAAGAAGGTTAAAATTTGTGAATCAAATAAGGAAGATTGTTGTGGCATTCTAGATGCATTTGATGTCCATTGGTGGAATGATGCTCTCTACGTAGAACCACTATCTTTTGAATCTTTGCAAACACGCTACATGGTCCTAATTATAGGCTCATATCTCAATATGGTTATGGGCATAAAGGCCTTGGATGTATTAAGCAAGGAATCCAAGTCCCTATCTAGTTTAAACCTCACAAGTGTTATCTGGGTTTGAGATGCTTTGTTGAACAATCTATGAAAAAACCTTAGTGGAGTGTTAACATGATTTTAGTTGAACCTCTTAATCTAGTCCATCCTGAATTGATAGAGGATGGGGCAAGGGCTGAAGAAGTCCACTTAGATCCTTTTTCTCCTTGGATGAAGCACTAGAAGAATTCTTAGGTTCCTACTCTTGTTTTCCCTCCTTTCTCCATAAACAATTATTCTGGTATTGTTTGAGTAAACATGAATACTCTGGTGAATCTATTTTGGACATGGATGAGGAGGCCCCTTTATCGAATATAGATGATGGTGTCTCGATACCTCATCCTGAAGACCATAGTCCCATCCTCAAGGGGGATACTACTGAAGTTTCCATGGATCCTAAGTCTTTCGAAAAAGCGATTAAGATAGGGAAGTGCCTTTCTTTTGAGGAAGCTAATGAGCACTCTAATATCTTAGATTATCATTCGAATATATTTTCTTGGTCATATGAGGACATGCCTGGTATTGATGAGTCTATAGTGGTCCACAATTTTGTCTTATGTCCCAATGCCAATCCTGTTAAGCAAAAAAATTGAAAGATCAATCGTAAGGTTGCATTATTGGTTAAGACTGAGATAGAGAAGTTGAATATACAAGCAAGCTTTATACATTCAATCGACTAGACTCACCTTGGATTTTGAATATTGTTGACATTAGAAAACCTAATGTATATGCAGACTTTTATGATCTTAATAAGGATTCTCTTTTAAGGATAATTCTTTGTTGCCTAATATTGATATGATTGTAGACTCGACTGCAGGCCATTCCCTATTGTCTTTCATGGATGGCTTCTTGGCCTATAATCAGATCTGTATTAACCTAAAAGATCAGTATAAAATAGCATTCATTACCTCTTAGGGAATGTTTTGTTATGTGGTCATGACATTTGGGTTGAAGAATGCAGGAGCAACTTACCAATGGGAAATGATCATAATCTTTCATGATTTCATTCATAAAATCCTAGACGACTACATTGATGATATCTTGGAAAAATCCATAACTTGTCAAGATCGTGTAGGGAAAATTCATCTTATTTTTGAAAGGCTTTGGCTTTGTAAGATGAGGCTTAATCCTCTTAAGTGTGTCTTTGGTGTGGACGTGGGAAAACTTTTTGGATTCATGGTTTCTCTGATGTCATGGAATTGAAGTTGACATGAATAAAACCGACACAATTGTTAACATGCCTCCATCGAGGAACATTACTGAGTTGTAGAGTTTACAAGGAAAGATTCAGGAAATTTTTAGATTCATATCTCAATTGGTTGATAGTACCCTTCCTTTCACTCATTTATTAAAGGGCGTTTTCTCTATATGGGATTAGGAGTGCTAGAAATCCTTTGAGTTGATAAAAAAAATTTGGCCAATCCTCTCATATTAATACTGGCTAGATGTAGGATAGACCCTTTTTGCTTTACCTTTCCACATCATCGTATGCTTTGGTAGCTTTGCTTGCTTACTATGATGATGTTGGGAGAGAAAGAGTGGTCTACTAGATAAGTCATCTTGTGGTCATTTATGAGACTTGTTATTCTTCCATGGAGTTACAACAATGTCTTGCTCTCATCTTTGCAATGCAAAAGTTAAGACACTATCGTGTTCATGCTGAAACACATGTTATTGTGAAAAGTGATCTTCTTAAGCATTTATTTTCTAGAGTTGACCTTGCTAGAAGGTTAGCGAAATGGGTAATATTGCTTTCTCAGTTTGACATAAAGTTTGTTACTCAAAAATTGATAAAAGTGCAAGCGGTCGCCGATCAACTAGCAGATGCTCCCTCATCTCACTCCTTCTCGAGTTTGGATGTGTTCCCTAATGAAATTATTTTCACAATTAATCATGATCTTGTGTGGAAGATGTATTTTGATGGGTCAAGATGTCAGATTGGCTTTGGAGTAGGTGTGGTTATAATCTCGCCTGAAGGAAATTCAGTCCCTCTCCTTTCAATTAGAATTTACTTGCACCAACAACATCACTGAGTATGAAGCCATTATTACTAGCTTGCATGTCGAAATTGCATTAAACATAAAAAATATGTTTATACATGGTGACTCTAAACTTATTGTGAATCAAATTATGGGAACCTATCAAGCCAAGAAAAGTTAGTTGTCATAGTATCAAGACCTTTCTTTTTCCTTACTTAATTGGTTCTCCTCTTTCAAGATAGATAGTATCCTTAGGAGAGAAAATATTGACATGTGAACACCATGGCTAGCATTGCCTCCCTGGTTCCTTCAAATAAGGATACAAAAGAACACCACTTTATGTTTCATATTCTTTAGTCTTGTACCATCTCCAACCAATTTGAATCTAATGTTCTTGTGTTTTCCCACATAGACTCAAAAGAATGGTATTCCAACATCTACAACTATCTGAAGACTGAAAACTTTCCCGATGATGTGATGAAGAATGATCACATTCATATATGAAATCTATCAATCAATTATGTTGTTTTGTTCGATGTTCTTTATTGAAAGTCTCTGAACTATTGATTTTTGGCTCTTAAGACTTCTCTTACTCTTCTAGGGTTTTTCACCTAAAAGGAGAGAGTTAGGCCAAAAATGCTATAGGGTTCATTCAAATTAGGTTATATAGAATGTTTTCTAAGCTAATTGAAGTAAACTAAATGCAATCAAATGATTTAAATGGCTGACTATGAATGCAAGACTAAAATCTATGCTATGTTTGAAAACACGGTGTTGTTTACAAAGAAGCTTTAAAGAATGAATGAAAATGCAAATCAAACTAAATAGAAGGTTGTTTCTCAGAATGAGCACACCTAGAAAACTAAAGAATACTAGAAAGAAATCTGGAAAACTGATGAAACTTGAACTTGAGCTGACTAGGACTCATTCACCACCTTGGGTGAATTAGACCTAGATCAGGACTTTTCTGCACATAATCTGTTTTCTGACAGTTGGGGACCTGGATCTGTATCTGACTCAAATTTTCACCTTAGGAGGGACTCATTCAGCATGCATGGAAAATCGGTCCACTTTGGAATTTCTACAACTTTGATTTTATGTTTTGTACCTTGACACCTGCACAACAATTTCTGATGGAAACCCGACTTCGGATCTCGAAAAATTCCTGCAAAATAGTTTAAAATTGTTTGTCTAATGAGGGGTTTTCCTTGGTCAAACCACTAGTTGGGTAATTAAACCTTGAATAGAGAAAAATCTGCATAAACCCTAGCCTTAGATGTGTTAAAGACTAGGAAAATTTGAATCATAACAAATACCCTATTCTATTGATCTAGAATAAGAGATGCAAAGATGATTTGAGTGATACAAAATCTCAAACCCTAGAAACCTTAGAACACATGAAAAATAGGAATGAAATGACATGAAAATGATAAACAAACAAGATGCCAACCTTAATCTGAAGATAGAGTGAAAATGGAAGATGGAATCAATAGGAAACCAAGTCCTTAGGTGTGATTTAGTGCCTAGTTGCACCTCTTCACCCTAGATTTCTTCATGATTCACCATGGGCATCCATCATCAACCCTTTGCAATGTTGGATCTTGGCAAGAGAAGTGAGCTTCAAGACCTACAAAACCCCTAGTTTGTTGCCCTAAAACTTCAACTTTCTTATCAAACTTGTTGTAGAATACTTGTCTCAAAAAATTGCTTTTGTGAAATGACTAAAAGATGTGAAAAATTAATAAAAATGAGTATTTGTAAGCAACAACTCCTTATTTTCCTGTTAATTATACCTAAGAGGCTGAAATTCACCAGAAATTAAAGTTAAACTAATTAAATTCTTGCTTAAATTTAAATTTTCCCTCAAATGGGACTCATTCGCCACCCTTGGTGAATGGGTCCCACCAGAGGAGACTCATTTTCCCAAGGTGGTGAATGGGTACCACTACTGTTGTTTGAAGGTGGGTTTTTGGGGTATGAGATAATTAGATGTTGTTTGTCATGTTTTATGTGATTTCTTAGGTAAAACGGGCCTCTAGATCAAAATTAATGGGTCTAAGGGGCCTATAAATGTTGTTTTGAAGGGTAAATGATGTAAAGGGATTCAAAAGTGGGTCTAATCATGGGTGAAATTGTCTCTCTTCTCAAGAGGGTCCAATTTTCTATGGCACAGTCTTATAATGGCTTACTTCTCCAACATTTCACTAAA
>VDFB02392143.1:0-21687 GCA_007258455.2 Sequoia sempervirens | reverse complement strand
AAAATGGACCCACACAGGGGCAGAGTCAAAAGAACAAGAACTAGGGGAGAAACCAGCCTCCCATTTCTTCAACACCAAAGTTGACTTTCCAATAAGCCACGACCCTCCAACCAAAACCTTCAGTAAATCCTCCCCGCAAGTGAAAGAAAAGGAGAAGAAACCCTTAGCAAGAGCCGCAATCTCCACCTTCCCTTTCAGAAACCAATGATTTTTTTCTAGCATCTTGACCATTTCAATATTAGGACACAAGCCCAAAAATTTGCCTACCAATGCTTGCTCCATGGAGAGGATACCTTTATCAATAATGCAGTTAGGCATTAAAACCGAATATGCTCCCTAACACAGGTTTGCAAATAAGTCCACAAGAGGAGAAGAGCTTTTCTCCTTAAGCCTCACACCAAATAAAGCTGACTGTGTCTTACCATCCACCGAGGACAAATCAACCTTAGCAGCTTCAGAAATGGCAGTTGCCTCAGGAGCCACAACCTTAGACCCCACCTTTCTAGGAGAGGTGCCACCTTGACCCAAAATCGAAAAGGAAGAAATAACATGTGAAACACCCATCTGCAAGGACCCACTAGGAGTCCCATCCAAAGAACCACCATCAGCCAACTTCCCAACATCAGCCTAACCTTCGCCATTAATGCCAGCCCTTAGAGTAGGGGTTCCCACCTTGGCCAAATTTGAAAAATCCTTACCTTCACCAACACCACCCAACGACGCTCCCATGTTTTTTACTAAGATGTTTTGAAATGTTGTTGTGTGGTCTGTGGGATGTTTTTGAACCTTGAGAGGTGTGTTTGGAGTCACTTGTTGGTGTTAGTATAGGTTTGGCCGACCTAGTGTGTTAACACCAATTGTAGAGGATAATTGTTGTTTGAGGAAGTGTTAAGAAGCATGTTGGTGTAGATTTGGGTCCCAATTAAGTAGTGTTGTTTGGCTTCACTTCTTTATATTGTGAAAGTGTTTGGTCCTAACCTATCTAATGTTGCATAGTTGAGGTGCATATGTTTCCTTAAGGCCAACCTAATTGAGATTGTTTTAGGTCACGAAGGGTATAAATGCAAGGAGAATTGTTGTGTGGATTGACCAGAGTGTGTGATGCGAAAGATGTGAATGTGATCAAGTGTGATGATCTAAGTGTGAGCCTTAATTCCTATGACTTCATGATGCAGTGAGCAGAAGGTGTCTACATTTTAGTCTATTTGATGATTTGTTTGTGCTTCAGTGGAATCGTACCTTCGACATATGAGAGATGCATTATTAGCACTTCAAATTGGTAGTGAGCTACCCCTTCTATTCTTCTTTCTTTGGACAATGAGTCATTTGGCAGTGAGCCACTAGTAGTGAGCCTTTCTTTATCTTTCTAAGTAGTGAGCCCTTGGTAGTGAGCCTTATTGTATTCGATGTTGCAATTCATATATTAGTGAGCTAATCCTCATCATGGTTTTTCCCTTCTTGGGTTTTCCACGTAAATCCAGTGTTCTTATGTGTTTCAATGTGTTTGCATTACTGTTTCATATGTTTACATTTTGCTAATGCATGATAAGGGTTTAATGGTTGTTAAGGGTTTAAGGGCTAATGTAGATTTGAAAGTTAATGAGGGTTTTTGATGTTTTAAAGTATACAATTGATTCACCCCCCCACTCTCAGTTGTTTTGTGCATCTAACATATTTTTTCCACAAGGGTTTCTCCATGTAAATTATACATCACTTGTGGTATTGCTAATTTTATTCTATTGTTGAATGTTTCCATCACTTTAACATCATATTGGGTAATCTTTGATAAGCATAATTTTAGATCTACATAACTTTGTGAAAGTTAATATTGTATTAGTTTTACCTTGAATTCCAAAAAGTTTGATAGAAAAACTATGTAATTGAATCCTAATAAAATATCATAACTCAACACATTGCATAAAACAACTACTTTAGGCAAAACTCCATGATTAAGAGCTATTGAGTCAAACTTGTGTTGGGATGGGTTATCTCTGAAGAAGCCTCAATGCTTCACCTTTACTAGAATCACTTAGATGTAATGAGTGCTTAGTGGACCATTTATACTCATGAGAAATGGGCTATTCAACAACAAATAATAATAAAATATGGGTTAATGAATTAGACTAAAAAATTGCATAGTTGAAATGATATTATGAATTCTTTTGATATAGTCAATTTGGATTTCTTAGCTTGGATCCCTCAAGCCTTTGAATTTTATGTATCCTTCTTAAACTAGACTCTTTGTTTTATTTCAACTCCTTAGTTTTCTCCTAATATTAATGAGTTCTACTCATTTCTTCAAAGCATCTCAAATCCTTTATCAAGGATCCCCATTATCCCCTTATCTATACATCTTTCTAGCTAAGATTTTGGGCAGATCTCTCTTAGTTGAAAGGAGAGTTCAAACTAAAATATATGGAATCATAATTGTTAACATTGTTAGAAAAAATGATCGTGCTTAATTTAATTATGATTATAATAGGGTAAACCACCAAATAGAGTGTTAGAATATTTAAGAGTTGTTTTGACTCCTTTATTTTTACTTTTGGAGCTATTATTGATGCCAATAAATGCAAATTTTATAATATCAATACATTGTTAGTTGAAAACATAATCTTTCTCAAATCCTTGAGTTTGATCATAGTGGGCATGAGTATTTTAAATATCTTAGAGTTCTATGAGCTTCAAACTCAAGAATGTCGACTATTAGACTCCTTATTAATTTTTTTCATAAAAGAATCCTCAACTTCAATAATGGGTGGCCAAGCCTTACTAGTAGATTGGTTTTAATAAAACCCATTATATTTAGTATTCCTATCTATCAACTCATGAATTTTCATGCTCTAGCCTCTATTCTTGAGGTGGATAAAAGAATAAAAAAATGGAAAGGACGCAAATAGTCTCTCTAGTAATGATTCCATCTAATCAATTAAAAGCAAGTCTCAAAATAAAAATACATAGTGGGTCTAGGGATATTTACTATTACTATCACGAGAAAGGCCCTTGGGGAAAAACTCATTTGGAATTTAATAAACATTCCTAATATTCTTTAGAAAAATATTTCGGCTTATAAATATGAATTTGGTTTGAATGGCTGAAATCTCCTCAACAATATCCAACATAAATTGTGCATATCCAAAATTTTGTCTTTGATTGCCATATTAGTTAATATAATAAAAGATAACATTTCATTATTTCTTGGGAATGGGATCAACATTAAATGTGGGATGAGCCCACTATTGGAAACAAGCCTCTATGCCTTTCTATGCCTAGGCACCTCTTTTATTCCATGATCCATCTTGGAATTGAAAATCTTGCTCAATTCTTCACTTGGGATGGCCTACAAACTAATTGGATTCAACTTAATGTGTTGGACCTAACACAAAATAGGAAGTGACCCTTACAAAATATATTTTTGGCATTCTTCCTATCGATCCAAAAAGTGAGGACTATATTAGTCGAAGTAAAATTAACTCTACTAGGTGCTACATTGTGATGATGCCCATCATATAAAGGAAAATCAACCTATTGATAAATATTTATACAAAACATTTGGAGCTAAAATGTTACCCTCAAAAATAATATATTTTAATGGCTTGTTATACAAAAAGAAATCCTTACTCAAGACAGTCTTGTCAAAATATCCATTATGGACCCTCACATATGCTTCACATGTGTTGGTGTGAAATTATATTCATATATTATCAAATTTTTAGTATGGAGTTTTTATTGGGAGGTTATTTTGCATGTTTTAGTTTATGAATCTTGTGACATGTGTCATGAAATTTATTTTTCTAGACCTTTTTTATTTTTGGAAAATGTGGTTTTATATCTTCTTATATTTTTAATTCATGAATAATGAATCAATGCACCTATTCACATTTTTCTTCAATTTTATTTGAATTTTCTTGTATGTAGCAACTCTTTCCTATGTATAAGAATTACCATAGAAATGTCTCACTCCTATAGAGCTACCTATCAACTCTAACATGCTATGAGAGCCCTAAATATGCAAGTTTCTTCTCTTGTTTTGAGATTTTTTCCAAAATGCCTCATATGGTGCATCTTGGTGCAAAATAGACATCATGAATGAGTCCAAAACAACCCAAAACTTATAAATCAACATAGAACTTGATAGGTTTTGGTATCAATATTTTTGGGGGTTTGCAAATTTAAGATTTTAAAAATTTGTACAACTATATGGATTGACACATATATGTATGACCATATGGCCATCATAGGTGTCACTACTATGCGAGTCCTTCATCTTTGGTTGTAATTTTCTAGAATTTATTTTTTGTTTTTTCTCAATATCTAGATAGTGTTTATTTGCAATTTTATCTTATATTTTTTTCATTATGATTGTGGGTCTTTATCCAATTGTCACTATTTTGCGTAGGGGTCTACATTAACACCAAATTATATATTGGAAACCCTAGCCCTTTGTTCTTCCAATTCAAGGGGCTTAATTGGAGTCCTTGAGGTTCCACTTATTTGCCTCCACTCCACTAGGTTATGTTGTTGGCCAACAACCCAAGTGCCACCATCCCACTACCCCAACAACAGTCAATCCTCTTTCAACTACATAAGGAGGTATTTTATTTTAGAGGGAATATCTCAAGCACATAATGTTTATTTTCACCAAAAAATTGGTGTTAGAAAGCTGGTTATAAATGTACTAGTAATTCTTCTAGATTTGATTCCACATGCCTATTTTGGTGTTTAAAGTTTAGATCAAGCTTTTTTTGTCTTTCAAGCTCATTTCTTTCACCCAAAATATTTAGTTTTTAAAATTAATAATTTTAAAAAATGAACAAACATTGGAAAGGTATTTATGAACTATTCTCAACCATCCATATAATTTTTCTAGATTTAGCCTCAAGTCTCCTTTATTCAATTTGTCGACTATTTGCATTTTGGTTGATATCCTAGATATTTTGGGACCTAGAGAAGTTATATTTTTTTGAGTAGAATTGGTTTGGATAATTGATACGCATTGATATTATTGATCTCTAATTTATTTTCTTTAGAAGAGTATCATGGGGTTTTATATTCATCCTTCTATAGTGACCCTAAATAAGGATACTTATGAGCCTTGGTGAAACAACATCCTCATATTTTAGATTGAATGATCTTTTATCTTATCTTTATGAAATCATACTTGAAGAAGATTCAATTAGGAGGATGTCAACATAGAGAAATAAAATTGATCACTTCATAGGATTAGTTTGTTCTATTAGTGATTATGAGACTATGTGTGCTACTTCGGTCCTTGAGTGCCCACACACACTTTGAACTAAGATTTGGGGGATATATGAAGACTATTGTGTGTCATCATTCCTAGATGATCTTGGTATGGATTGCCTCATACCCATTGATGATGTAGATATTATACCCTTTGATGATTATAATTTAGATGAGCTTGAATTTTTTGAAGGTCTTGAATGTTCTATTGATACAAAGAATTATCTTATATCTCCTCTTCCTGTAAAGATTGCATCTCCATCACTTGTTGCTACTTTAGAGTACAATATTGCTTCTTTGAGAGCTTCCATTGATTCTTTATAGTAGGTCAATTTCAATCTTCCAAATGTACCTCATTAGGATTTCTAGTTGTAGTGTCAAAAAATGTACTACTTTACATTTTCACACTATGTTTGGGTCCCTTAATTAATTGGACTTAATTGAGCCTCTAATTTTCTAAATTTTGCATTTACAAGCATAATTAATTGTAATTTTTGAAAGGGGAGTTGTGATTTAATTAATGCATTTATCATTATTAACACCAAGAAATGAATAGGTCCTAATTATTTAGGTTAGGACCCATTCACCCTTGGGCGAATGGGTCCCCCTTAATATCACAATTTCAAATTTTAAACATGTTTTTTGTGGCATCTTAAGGCCTAAATTCAAGATTTAAGTGTCAGCTTATAATGTTTAATTTTCAAGAAATTAGAACATTGTTTATAAAACCAAGGTCTTTTATCAATTCAAATCCTAGAAATTCATGAGAGAAAAAAGTATAGCAAAGATTATTGTCAAAGGTATTCAAGAGCAAATTTCTCAAGCATTTATTGCAACATTCAAGATCTCAAGCATCATGTCAAAGTTATCAAACATCATGCATGTTTTTGGAGCTAACATTGTGATGTAGATTTCAAGCATTCAAGTCATATTTCAAGCATCAAGATCAACATGCAATTAAGCCATTCATGCAAGATCAAGACCTTGGAGAGATCTACTAAGTTGTAATCCTTCAAGGGTTTCAAATCAAGGGTTTGGTGAGTTGCAACATAGAAATTGTTCATTCATCATTCTTTTCATGTTTCATTGTTTCAATTCAAGGTTTAATTACCAAAATGGGGTTTGACAAAGACAAACACCCATTTACCAAAAACAAACAATTTTTCCCTCTTGTGTGTGTTTTGCAAATCTTAGGTTGAAGAAGGCTTGAAGTTCTCTTAAAGAGAAAATATGAAAAAGTTGTCAAAGTTGCAAAAGTTGTTGTCAAGCCATAGAAACTCAACTACATGAATTATTTCGGAATTTCCAACTATGAAATATGGAGAATTTTGGAGTGCAGACATAGAACCCAAGGACCCAAAAATTGATTTCAAAAATCCCTAAAAACCCATTTGCCCTTGGGAAAATGAGTCCCAGAGGACACTCAACAAAAAAAATTTGATGATAGATGCAAAAATACTAAACCATCTCAGATCTTTTTGAAAGTTCTATTAGAATAAGGTTTAATCTTTTGATTTCATGTTTCACCTTGCATTTTTGGGTTTATTTACTATTTTTAGTCTTTCTCCCAAAAGTGTTGTTTCAGCAGATCTACCCCATCCTAGATCATAAGGAAAACAACAAGATATCCTTCAAATTTGACTCACCTAAGGGCTAAAAGTCAACCTTGGCTTAAGGGATCTCTTTTTCCTAATGAGATAGTGGGAGATAGGTGCATTATACCCCATTTTTTCCCTTTCTATTTATAGTAAAATTGGTGAACCCCCATTCCATTTTAGTGCACACATTTTCCCTCCATTTCACTATTTATCAAACATTTCATCCTTGTTTGTAGAGTCTCACATTTCTATTTTGGTGGATTCATTAGAGGATTTATATTATCACTTTTATGGTATTGATGTCATCACTTCATCTTCTATGTTTTAAAATGTAGTTTAACTTCCACCCTCTCTTGATTCACTTTTTTTATTAAGCATTAAGTTCTTTTTTTGGAGGAGACATTTTCTTAGTATGAGGACACTAGAGTTGCATTTAGAGTCACCTATTTAGGTTTGGGTTGCCTATTCATCTAGATTATTGGAATGGGTTCTACATTCACCAATGGATTTTTTTCCAAGGGGAGGAATGTTGTAGGCAATGGATTATTTCCTATTTTAAGCATTCACCATTTATACTAGAGCTACTTTGTTGATGGGACTCAACATCTCATTTATTAGCTCTCTCCTTTGGGGGGAGGGAAGCTTATTCATTATGTATTTGTGATAGAATTGGTAATTTAAAATACATCACTAGTACATACATGTTTTTTATTTTATCTTCTTTGGAGAGGGGTTTTCTCTAGTAGGCTCTTCTCTACTCATATTATGAGAAATATTTGTTTGCAAGTGGGTACCTAATCTTACGTGAAGCGAGCGCCTTCGAGAACGCTGCGCATGGTTAAGAAATGGGATTAATATCGTGATACTAGCACAGCCTCCAGGAGGCCCCACCAAATTTTACTGAAGGACAATTGGAAGTCACTTCTCCTCCTCCTCCCTCCTCCTCTCCCTTCTGTTTTCCTTTTTACGTAATTCAAATTTTACCATCTCCTAGTTCCACTTCTCTAATTGGGCATTAAGTTCTTGTTTTGGAGGAGACATCTCTTTTAGCATGAGGAAAATAGAGTTTCATTTAGAAGCACCTATTTGGATTTGGGTTATCTATTAATCTAGATTAAATGGGAATGGATTCTACTCTCATCGGTGGAATTTTTTCTTCCCAAGCGGAGGAATGTTGTTTCTAGACAATGGATTATTTCCTTATTTTAAGCATTCACCATTGGAACTAGAGCTACTTCTTTTTCAAGGGGATAAACATATCTCATTCATTAGCTCTCTCCCATGGGGATATTCATCATGTATATGTGACAAGTTTGGTTGTTTATGATCCATCACTAGTACATACATGTTTGTTATTCGTTTTTTGGGAGAAGAGTTTCTTCCCACTTGGTTTTCCCCTTTAGTCCTATTATGAGAGATTTTTTTTCAAATGGGTACCTAATTAGGTCTTGTTTCCAAGAGCCACCTTTTGTTTTATCTTATGTGTGTATCCTCCTGAAGTTGCACTTAAGGGGGGGTGTTGGTGTGAAATTATATTCACATTATCATAAGTTTATTAGGGATTCTTTATTAGGAATTTATTTTCTTATTTTTAGTTTTTGAATCTTGTGACATGTGTTATGAGGTTCATTTTCACACTTTTTATATTTTTAGCAAATGTGATTGTATATGTTCTCATTATTTTTCATTTATGAAAACAAATGAATTAATTTTTCACATTTTTCATCAAATTTCTCTAGTTTTGGTCTTGTGTAGTAGCTCTCTCCTATGTAAAAAATTACTTCAGAGATTCTTGGCTATAGTAGAGCTACCTATTAGCTCTAACAAGTTTCTCAAAGCTACTAAAACCCTAGATTGTTTCTTTGATTTCAACTAAGTATACATAGTTTGAATCTCTCGTGCTCTTTTCTTTTATGCCCATTTTAAAAATAGATCAAATATGAAAACTTGCACCACAATACAAAAAAAAATACTACAAAAACATTTAAAAGGTAAACCTCTCATATTATATCTTATAGTCTTCTATTCTTTTTTTCTACATGTGGAATATTTGGTTGGACAAGAACGACAAATTTTTTGAACATAAAGCTATCCAAGGAAAATATTTGATTCAAAAGATTTAACATGTCATGATTGAAAATGTTAAAGCTTGCTTCAAAGTAAAACAAAACCCAGTCATCCTCTCTAGACCTAAAATCAATCTTCTTTGAAGATGGAATCTCTTTTATTTTTCAGCTCTCCCATTTCCAATAGCCCTTAAATCTCCATTAATTATCCAACTCTTTTCTTTGATGGTGTGTTTAAAGATAATTAAGGTATCATTTATGTTAGTGGTGTTCTTTGGACTAGAACTAACACAAATATATTAGAATTTTGCATGAGCTTGGGACTAACTTTCAACAATATTATTGAATTGATGGGATGTAAGCTCACCCTATTCTTGGCAACTAAATAAAATATCAAGGATCTACCAATATATGAGAACTCCAAGTTAATGATACAATTCTTCTCGATGGTTAAATCCATCCAAATCAAGCTTCTACTTATTTTAGTCAATTATATTGGCATTACATCCCTAGACCTTTGAATTCTTTTACTACTAAAAAAGGTAACAAAGGCATCCTTTTATTTCAAGGTTTTCCTAAAGTTAAATAGTTTAGGAATAAAAGTACAAAAAGCCCTCCTAATAAATATAATGCTTAGTCTTTGGTCTTTGCTAGAGAACTCCAAGTTGGTTTCTCATCACCATGAGGTAGAGGATTTATTGTATTTATTTGAATCCTTCTCCTAGATTGGTTTCTATTATTTGTATCTCTAATTCATCAATAACTTTTTTAACAAAAAAAATGTATTAGAATCTTAATTAGTAAAATATCATAGTTTGACACACTATAAGAAATACGTCCTACTTGTCAATGAATGAGCCAAAAGGGCCATATAATGAATGATATATAAAGCATGCCATTTGTTGAAAGTTTTTGAAATGGGGTAGCAAGTGGACTTGATCTTGGGGGAAACTCTATGGTTCAGTGTTCTTGAGTAATAGTATAGGGTTGAGTGACCTCCCAAAAAGTCTTGATGCTTTAGCTCTATGTGCCTCACCTAGATTTAATTAGTGTTAAGTGGATCATTCATGCTCATGAGGGTTGGGTTTGTGTGAACCACTACCAATGAAATATGGTTCAATGAGTTTGAATCAAAAATTATATTTCAATCCTAATAAAACATCATAATTTAACACATTTTTAAAAAAAACATCTTACTTGTTATTAGATGAGCAAAAGGGGCTCTATGATGAATGCTTAATAAGGTATAATACTTGTTGAAGTTTTTGCAAATATGAGGCACTAATATTGGAGGAGACTCCATGGTTTAGCACTTAAGTTGGAGCATTATTGGGATGGGTGACCCCTAGGGAAATCTCAGTGATTGACCTATGTGAGCATCACCTAGATATATAATAAGTGATAAGTGGAATTTTCATGCTCATGGGAGATGGGTTTATGTGAAAAACTACTCATGAAATATGGATCAATAAGTTTAACTCAAAAACTATGCAATTGAATCTTGATAATAAATCATAATTTCAAACATTGCAAAAAATGCCAACAACTTGTCAATGGATGAGCTAAAGAGCTATAAAATGAATTATTTGCAAGACACAACATTTGCTTAAGGTTTTGCAAATGAGGAAGAAAGCTAAGCAGACTTGATCATGGTGGAAACTCCATGATTAAGGACACTTGAATTGAAGTAGTGCTAGGATGGGTGACCCTAACACTTCACTTGAGTGAGGATCATCTAGGTGTGATGAGTGCTAAGTGGAACATTCATGCTTATGAGAGATATGTTCATGTGAACCACTACTCATGAAATATGTATCAATCAATTTTACTCAAAAATTTTATAATTGAATTTGCATAGAATATCATAATTTAACACATTGCAAAATGTACCTCCTACTTGACAATGGATGAGATAAAGGGGTTCTACAATGAATAGTGTATAAGGAAAACACTTGTTGAATATTTTACAAATGGGGTAGCAATCTAAGTGGGCATGATCTTGTGAGAACTCCATTTTTTAGTGTGTTTGAGTCCAAGTACTATTGGGATTGGTGATCTTTGGGGAAGTTCTAACACTTTACCTCTTAGAGCATCACCTAGATACAATGATTGCTAAGTAGGCTATTCACATTCATGAGAGATGGGGTCGTGTGAATCACTACTTATAAAATATAAGTCAATGCATTTGACTCAAAAATTACATCATTGAATTTTGATAAAATATCATAATGTGGCACAATGCAAAAATGCTTCCTACTTGTTAATTGATGAGCTATAGAGGCTTTATAATGAATGGTCCATAAGAAACAAAACTTGTTAAAGGTTTTGCAAATAGAATAGCAAGCTACATGGGTTTGATCTTGGGTGAAACTATATAGTTAAACACACTTGAGTTGGAATAATATTGAGGTGAGTAACCTCAAAGAAGTTCTAATGCTTCACCCCTATGACCATCAACTAGATACACCAAGTAATAAATAGACCATTTATATACATAAAAAAATTCATGAAAACCATTGTTCATAAAATATGGATCAATAAAATTGACTAGAAAATTACATGATTGAATCCTATAAAATATCATAATTTATCACACTAAAAAAAGTAGCTCCTACTTATCCATATTATTGGAAGTGAAGAAAAAGTTTTAAGGCTATATCAATTCTCATATTCTTAAACTCAACAAAGAGGTCTCTGTTCAGTATAAACTTTAAAGTCAACAAAGGCTATATCAATTTTACATCTCTTTTGAGTTCTATGTTCTATGATGGATCAGAGTGTGATCCAAAACGTTGACTCAAAATTGACACACAATCAAATCCTGAAATCTACAAAATTGATGATATGAATTATGGAAATCTAATAGCATTAACCTTAAAGTTGCAAAATAAAGAAACAAAGAAAATGAGTAATTCTAAACGTAATAGTCTGAAAAGAAGTAAAATGCAATTACTTAGTTTTGAAGGTTATTACCGTCTACAGGATGAGGGTTTACAGATATGGTGTAAAGCTTTTTGTCTTGCAGATATGGATATGATCTGTCTGCAAAGGGTTTGAACTCAAACAGCCAATGAGCCGGCGGATTGCCATTTTCGTCAACAGGAAACCATATGAAAACAGTAGACCATGGATCATCGTCCGCCGCTGGGGATTTGTATAATCTGTTGACAGAGCGTTGAGGGGTTTCAGGCTTAGACGACGACTGTACTCTCCTGTGCGGTGGAACATAAGCCATCTTTCTTTCTTCTGCTCTATTATTGCTTCAACTTCGAATAAAGAAAAAATCCAACTGCAACGCTTCAGAAAAAGAAAATTTTCAACTGCAATGCTTCAGAAAAAGAAAATTTCAACTGCAACGCTTCAGAAGAAGAAAATTTTCGACAGCACCGCTTCAGAAAAAAGGTATGTGAGATCAGGATTTACAGGAATTTACGAATCGGCATGTAAATGCTTTAAAGTAAAGCAAACAGTATTTATGAACTGCTTTACCTTTGCCTTTATTCTTGAGGAGCCAGCTAGCTGCAGATGGAAAAACAGGGGTCGCGTGAAAAAGAAGCTATCAATTATTATTATTATTATTATTTTTAAACCAAAGTTATCCATGCTTTAACTTTTGGTGACAGATTTTTTTAAAAAAATTGTTCTTACAAAGTGATGGTATTGAGATTACAAATCAAAGTTATACAAATAATTGACCCCTTTTAAATATAAGTCAGAATACTGAGAAGTACTTATCTTATAATTTTTTTATATTATGACAGGAATAGCCTTCAAATTTTCAATTTAGTTGATGTAATTTATTGATTTGATTGAAACAAGAGTCTCTTTAGGTTTAACATTTGTCTTAGTTGGGTAGAAAAGCTTTCTAAGTTTTTAGGTTATTTGTAATTGAGAAAGGAAAGTTTTATGAATATTATAATGAAATAAATATGTAATGGTGAAATAAGTAACTTGTGTCAATTTCTATTTAGTTTTAGGTTCATTTGACGGAATATCTTTAATGTAATTATATATAGACAAGAGGCACACTATTGTGTTAGATTTGACTCATGCTTTGATCCTTACTTGTCCCTATTTCTTCCGACTTGTACTTATTTCTTCATATTCATCATTCACCCCTTAGTAATTACACCTCATTCCAACTTTCCTTTATACATTGATCTTGCTTTGAGATTATTGTTTCCCTACCCAAATTCATTTTCACCCCACCCAAGATTGATCTAACAACATATAGCAATGAACCTCAAGTTTAAACATTCAAACTCAATTGTAAATTTGTGTTTCTAGATTTAAATACATAAGAATTTTTGTTATCAACATTTTCGATCACTCTTTGTTATCTGTCATTAGGATGTAGAGAACAAGAGCAAATATTGTAAAATGATAAATTGCAAACCAAAACTAACGAAATAGATGAGGAGAGTAAGATGATTGGAAAAGTAAGAGACCATGAGAGAGTTCAAATAAAATAAGAAAAGATAGGAAAATAAACATACCTTGAATGAAATTAAATTAGAGATATAAAATAATGAGCACTTTAAATAAAAGAGGTTGACATAAAAGAGACAACTAAATAGGTATAAGTATACACATGAAAGAATAAAAAGTCATACAAACAAAACAAATGTATGCAAGACATTAGGGAGAAGATGAAAGGGAAGGGGAGATTAAAAAAAGAGAAGAAAGAGGTGATTAGAAAGAGAGAACAAGAGGGCAAGGCATGAAGAAAAAAGGGGAAGGGAAGAAACTCTTTGAGAAAATATGTGTGTATAGATATACATGGCATATGTATATATATGTAGAAATGTATACATATACATATATATGTATATGTATGCATATATATGTATTTATATGTACACACATATGCATAGACATATCTCAGACCATGCCATGTATAAACACCATGCCATGTCTCATACATCATCATATGCCTATCCTGCTCTCCTTACGTTTTTCTTGACCCTTTATTTTTATAGTAATGTAAATATGAGACTTTAAATATGGACACCACGCCAATATAAGTCAAAATAAAAGAGGAAAACCAAACAGTTCAAATATGGGATTTAAAAAAAAAAAAAGGAGTGCCAAGGTTACCTCATACAGTCATGTCATGCATATCCATGAGCTATCTACAAAAAAATGATCATTAATACCTGGGATCAAGAATAGGGTCAAACACAAATGTGTGTTTAATTATTATTATCTATAAATCTGAGAGGCACAAACATTTGATGTGAAGAAGAAAAAGACCTAAAATTATGAAACTGTTCAGGCCATATTAAGGAGGGAACACCAGATTTGAGACTGATCATGAATAAAACTAAAGGAGGAAGGAATACAGGAACATGAAACAAACAAAACACAAAAAGTATTAAAATAAACCCAATGGAGAAAAGAAGCACCAAGAATAATGAAAAAAAAATGAATAGGAAAATAAGAAAGATCACAAGGATTGGATCAAAGTAATAAGTACCATGGGGGAGGAGTGGGGAATAGGTCATCAAGAAGGCTTGCTACAATATAAACTAGGGGGGAAAAAATAATGGAGAATATGAAAGGGAAAGAGAGACTAAGAAAGGGGAAGCAAGCGGTGATCAAAAAGAGAGAGCAAGTGGGGAAGACATGAAGACAAAATAAGGAAGAAATGAAGAAGCTCCTAGAGTAAAGCCAGAAAAGGAGGAGAGAGAGGTCAAGAAGGGGTGAGGGAGTGGTTTCTAAGACATGTTGACAAGGGTTGTGAAGAACATGTTTAATAGAAAAAGTAGGATTTACCACCATGAATGAACAAGATGATAAGCCACTAAGTCTTTCTCTTATTAAAACATTCAATTATGAAGGCCAAAACATGCAAATAAAAATCAAGAATGATGCCTAACTATTATAGCAACTATGGGGGATGTTTTTAGAGCATAAAAAATTGTGTACCTGGCCAAAAAGTTGTTGTTTTTGAGCTATAGAGGACTCATTCAACTTTAGTGGTGAATGGGTCCCTATGAGGGTTCCAGAAAATGACTTTTGGGCTTTATTCCTCTCAGTCAAAACTCCTAGATCCTAGATTTTCACTACTTCAAATCCCATAGAGAACTCATTCGCCTTTAGTGGAGAATGGATCCTTTTAGGGTTTCAGAAAATTGAATTTTGGGTTATGTTCCTTGATGTATGCACTTCCAAATCCCCGATTATCAGCTCCCGAAAGTCTAAAATAAATCTTGTAGCCTCTTTTCTTTGTTCTTGCACTTCAACCTAAAACCTGCCATCACACATGCAAGAGGAAAAAAAGGTTTTTTGTTAGGGGATAGGGGTTTGCCTCAGTCAAACCCCTTGTGGGAAATTAAATCAATTGATGAAATAATGAAACGAAGTATGAACATGAAATAATATAAATGATGTCACCTTGGATGAAGTCTTGTGAAATAAATTTGCAAACTATCATGTAGTGGCCATGACGAATGTAGATCTAGGATCCTTGAAAATGATGTAAACAATAGTTACAAGTGGATCTTCAATGCTACATCCACCTCTTTAGCTCAACAACATGAATGCATGCATCGAACCCTTGAAATGATGATATGATATTGAATTGTTGCAATAAAAACTTGAAATATGCCTTGAAATGTCTTGTAAATTCCTTTGGAATTATCTAATGTTTGATCACTTGAATGCTTGAATGCTTCATAAACTTGTTAGATGAAAACAATGTGAATTAACCCCTTATACTAAATTAGGAGATTAACCCTAAAATTCAAAGAATTAAGGCTAACACTAGATCTGGGAAGAAACATTATTAAATTCCCATTAGAATGAAATTTAAAATGGGGGTCTCATTAAGGGAGGACCCATTCCCCATTAAGGGCGAATAGGTCCTGGCTAAGTTTCTAGGACCAAGCTTCAGGGGACTAAAAGAAGGCTAAAAACCCATTCCAAATCAATTGAGAAAGGGGGGTCTTGTTAAGGGATGACCCATTTACCATTAAGGGCAAATGGGTCTTGGCTAAGCTTACTAGGACCAAAATTTTCCCAATGAAATAATTTGTTAATTAAATTATGATTGTTGGGATAGATCTTTGGGAGGTATCAAAGTTAAGGCCTAAATTTGAATTAAAAGGGGGGTTAATTACTCCAATTTACCACAATTAATTAAGACCACCTAGATAAATGTGAAAGTGTTTAATGACACTTTACAACACTTAAACAAGGTACACATCATGTCCATTTTATTAGAAAGGGGCCCATTAAGCTTAATTAAGTAGATAAATCCTAGAAAAGTGTGAAAGTGTGTTACATCACTTTATAACACCTTTACAAAGGACCAATTAAGGCATGTTTTAATCAAATAAAGGTCCTCGAATAGTGTGAATCTGTACAACACATTTACAACACCACCCTCCAAGACATCAGTAATTCAATTTTAGCATCAAATTAATAAACCAAGTAAAGGAGAGAGGGCTTGCACCTTTTTGTTAATACATTTTGCCCCCACTTTAGTGGGAGTTTTTCCCCATGAAAAACTCACACTAAAGTAAACATTCAAGACACTTGAGTATGCAACAATAACAAAGATACATAACCATAAACTATCAAAGGCCAAGAAAAATAAATAAAAACAAAGGATCAAGCACGACGTTTCCGGCATGGGTGGCGAGGCCAGGTTGTTTGTCATAACATACTACTCACTCAGGGTGAAGGTGGAACCTTGAATCTTTCCATACTGGTGGTTTATCCCAATGGCAGGGAGTGGAAAATAGAGAATCATATTAGCCTCTCTACCAGCCTAGAATTTGTCTCTGACAGCTTTGTCAGGCACCACAGTAAGTGTTTTTGCTTAAAATAGCAATCATATGAAATATTCTTAAGGGGATTTTCTTTGTTCAACAGGAACATGGGTGCCTAATGTCTCCAGAGAGGAAAAGTTGAAATGTTGCACTCTTGGAAATCAAATGATAGCACCACCAAGAAAAGGACACATCGCAAGAATAAATAAAACCGCACAATGAAACATGAGTGTCGATGTATTCCCCCACTTTAAAGCAGTTGCTAACACCATTGTTATGAGCAATTTCTTTAAAGTAGAAGAAGACATGAGAGCTTATTCTAAAATCCCTATGCCAAGTCATATTTTTCCAATAAGCTACGTCATGAAAAGGGAAGGGGTTTCCCCCAAAACTTAGTACGTCACATGCAAGCCAACTTAAGGCATGTCATCGAAATCCCAAGCTTGCTCTTTTATATACATGAAAGGTGGTCAACTAGCCAAAAGAGACAACAAGTAACATATGAGGACCAAGCTACCTAACCCCTTGCCCCCACTTAGTGCAAGACAAGGATGAGCCGAAATGATTGATGAGAGGCATGCTAGAGTGAAAATCAGTATCAATTAGAGGAAATAGGTGCCCCCACATAAGGAATAACACCAAACTCCTTAAGATGTTGTATTTTATTACTCAAATCCTTGCATTTATTAGTAAAATGACCATGAACTCTATGATATGCACAAAATGAATTCTTCTTGTAATAAAATTTCTTTTGTGTTCTTGGAGGGAGGAAATCAAATGATCTTAGAGGAATCTAGACAAGATACTTAGTGTTTGGTATTATTTTAACACTAATTATTAGTCCATTATAGGAGGGTGAAAAATATGTCAAAGTCAAATATTTAGTGTTTTGCATGATGAAATTAATGTTAAGCAAGGACTTATTTGTTTCTTTCATTTCTTTCAAAGGATAGTAATCAAGACCACTAGTATCTATCATTCCAGGATGCATTAATGTTAAAGTTGTTTTAGGAGAATCTTTTGTAAGAGTGTTGATATTGAGTGAAGGTTTTTTTGACACTCGTTTTTCTATCAAAGGACAATAACCAAGACCATAAGTTGTTTCTTGCATGTTAGGCTCTATAGGGACATAGATACCTTGTTCTCTAGCACCACATCCTTTTCCACTGTAACCAATTTGTTTCATAAGTTTGTAACCTCTTCCATAAAGCTTTTTTATTTCTTTTAGATTCAATGGTTTCTCATAATCAACTTCATCAAAAAGAATTGTGTATTTTGTTTCCTCTAAAGTGGTTGAGGTGGATGCTTTTGAATTTTGTGTTGAATCTTGTCAACATTACTGGTTTTTATTTTCCCTTTTTATAATCTTTTTTTATGATTTTGTATTCACCCATGAATGTAGGTGTGAAATCTAAGGAACCCCAATTATCTTCCAATAGCTTAGTGACTTCCTCTATTTTCTTCTCGTGTTCATTTTCTTCTTTTATGACTTCTTGTGGTGTATAGGATTCCAATGCTTCTAAAGGATTCATCCTTCTCTTTCAACCATCAAGAAATTTATGGGTTCAAGATCATATTTTAAGGTGTAAAATTTGTTGTTATAGACATACTTCATGACACAATGCAGAGTGGAAGGGACACCATTCATTTCATGAATCCACGATCTCCCTAAAAGGAGGTTGTAAGAAAGATCATCAGGCATAACATGGACCAGAGTTTGTAATGTTACTTCCCCAATTCTGATAGGTAATATGATGACTCCGACCATTTGTTTTCCTATGTTTTCAAATCCTCGAATAGATAAAGAATCGGGTTTAATATCACTTTTACTCACCCTAAGTATTTTCACAAGGCTCATACTACACACATTCAGGGGCAAACCATTGTCAACAAGAGTTTGTTTTATCGCAATTTGACCAATGTGGACTATTATGTTTAAAGATTCATACTTCTTCTGAATTTCCAAGGGACGTAATGCATTCTGGTGAAAGACTATGTCTAAATTCATTTCATTCATCTGTTGGATTAGTGTTGCTTTATCGTTTGAATTATTGTTAGAAGGCACCATAACTTGTTGCAAGGCCTCTTGGAGTATGCCATGATAAATAGGTGATACTTGAAGTAACTTCCATAAATAAATCTTAGTAGGAGTGTTCTTAAGTTGTTCAACTATGTTATATTCCTTTCCATTGTTTGTCGGAAAACAAGGAGCAATAGGAAAAATAGGATTAGGCAATGCTAATGAAACAAAAGGTTGTTGTTGTTTCCTATTGTTTCTTGTATCGTAGGTATGTGCAATAGTGTTATAATTCTATTGTTGTGAAACATTATTCTTAGGTGGTTCAAGGATGAGGACATGTTTATTTTGAGCTTGATGTTTTTGTGATGGTGGATAAATGATAAGTTTAGGCTCAAGAGAGTACTTAAACAAATATCTAATGTGCATAACCTCAGAAGACTTATCCTCATTTTCATGATCTCTTAGTGAAGGGGAGTCTAATGTCACTTCATCATCTTCATCTAGGGAAGTCACGTCACTATTATTATCACTTTCTTCCACCAAGATATCTTCCCTAGGGGGAGATTTTTTAGGAGAACTACAAACTAGATGTTCATGACATTCAAAGGTTGGTTCTTCTAAAATGACTTCATCACAAGCAAGGGAGTTATCAATGGTTGTATTATCAAGGATGGCATTTTCTTGTTCAATAATGTTTTCCCTAGGGGAAGAGAGACACATAAGATTCTCATAACTCTCATTGGTTTGATCTTATAACACCAAAATATCTTCATCACAAATAGGAGAGATATTATGGGAAGACCAAATTTGATTGTCATGATTATCCACCATTGTATTCTCTTTCACTAAAGCATTCTTGCAAGCAAGGGATGAATGGAGATTAGGTAAGGTGATGTTTAGAAATGTTTCTATGATCTCATTTTCTTGTGCTATAATATCTTCCAATGTAGGAGAGTTTATAGAAGAGGATCTTTCAACATTGTCGTGATTCTCAATGAATGCATCTTCTAACACTAAAATACCTTTGTCACATGTAGGAGAGGTATTAGGAGAAGAGCAACTATGGCAATCATGATTGTCTATGCTTTCATCTGCTTCTATCACATAAATCCCACAAATAGGAGAGATAAGAGGGGTTGTAGGTTTAAGGAAAGCATTAAAACTTTCACTCTCTTGCACTAAGAGACTCTCATAACTAGGAAATGTATTGAATGAATGACTAACATGCTTATTGACTAACGTTTTCTTTGAAAACTTGGAAAAGATGGATACTAACATTTGTGAAAATTAATCTAATGCAAAGTAATGAAATGTGTAAATGTAGTTTTTCAAATTCTAAACAAGGCAATTTGTTGATTACACCATGCAATAGACTAAAAATGAAATTTTGTAAATACAATTTGGACTTTTGATAATGCACTAAATGAAGCAAATTAAGCTAGATGCAATGAAATTGATGAAATAGAAAATTAGAAAATTGAAACAAAAAAGTAGCAAGAGTAAACAAAAGCCTAAAATAGAGATTTCAAATCCCAGAAAATGCAAATTGGGATCTAAAAGGGACTCATTCGCCAGTAAGGGTGAATGAGTCCTGGTTAGGTATTTTTGAAATGTTTCTAGTGATTTTTGAGTGATTTTTGATGCTTTATAGATCCTAGAAGGTACAAGCTTAGCCTGATCAGGAACTCATTCATTGGTAAAGGCAAATGGGTCCTAGATCAGGGTTTTAAAGAGGTGAAAATTGCAAATTTTAAGTTGGTTTATGTGCTTTTCAAGCCTAGTTTCAAACTATAACTCTCATGACAAAAATTTCCAGTGACCTAATGCAAGTGAAATGAAGGGTAACTAACACATTTTGAAATGCAGATTTGGTTTTTATTTTCAAATGAAAATTAATATTTAATCTAGATGATATTGAAAGGGACTAACTTGTTTTTGTATTTTTCAGATTTAAGAAATGCAAAACAATGCAATTCTAAACCCTAAATGAGATGCAATATTGCAATGCAAAGTAATAAGCCTTAAATGAGATATTTACTTCAATGCAAATGAATGCAAGATCTAGACTAGGATGCAATGAAAGACCTCAAAATTACAAAAATGCAATATTCAATGTGTTGGGTTCACCAAAAATTTTAATAGAAAAAGTAGGGTTTACCACCATGAATGAACAAGATGATAAACCAATAAGTCTTTTTCTTATTAAAAAATTCAATTATGAGGGCGTGAACATGCAAATAAAAATCAGGAATGATACCTAACTGTTATAGCAACTATTGAGGATGTTTTTAGAGCATAAAAAGTTGTGTACCTAGCCAAAAAGTTGTTTTTGAGATACAGAGAACTCATTCACCTTTAGTGGAAAATGGGTCCCTGTGAAGGTTTTAGAAAATGAATTTTGGGCTTTATTCCTCTTCGTCAACACTCCTAGATCCTATATTTTCATTGTTTTAGACCCTACATAGAACTCATTTGTGAGGCCTACCCCTATGATACACTTAGTATTTAGACTATTTTGAGTTGTGGTTATTGATTATGCTTAGAGATACTTTTGATGACATGATACTTAGACATTTGAGTTCTTATGATAATTTGATTATGGTATGTAGACATTCGAGTTCTTATGATGATTTGATTATGATGCTACATGCTTTGTTAGATGACTATGATGGTTGACCTAAATTATGCTAGTTACTATGGTTGCTCAATTTGAATTTTGAAATGATGAACAAATGAAATATGTGTTGTGAATAAACCTTGTTATAATTTGATGAAATTGAAAATTAAGGAAAAAGATCTAGATATGATAGGTGATTAGTGATTTTTTTTTCAGTTATGATATGAGATATATATGCTATGTGAAATTGTGAAACTTGTGTTTATGAAATGGTGTTTCAATTGTTTTGATATATGAATTATTTGGATGGAAACTTGCATATATGAAGTGGTGATTCAATTGTTTTGATACATGATTTATTAGATGG